>JAQQAE010000606.1:0-31335 GCA_029823295.1 Pseudamia nigra
GACGGAGTTTTTTTCAAAAACGGAGGGGGGGGGGGAGAGATATACGGTTTTAGAAATAGCCGACTACGTGTGGACATGGCCTTAGATGAGTGCAGATTTGTCTGGTCAAATCCTGTAACTCTGGCTTTTTGAACTTGCACTCTTTCACAATTTTCACTGAATGCACATAAAAATATATGAGTGCACATTTAACTGCCAACACACTGCAATCCAATGGTATCTCTTCTAGAGATGTCAATTAGTTTCTATGTTCTAATAACTCTACTCTATTCTTGAAGCAACAAACATGAGCAGCAGCACCTTACCTCACACAGGAAGCCTTCCAAGGCCAATTGACATTTCAGCAATTACTCTATATGCTGGTTAGACAATAGAGTTCAGTAAGCCATCCAACAGGTGTTATTAACAACAAGAACAACCTCTTATGATCCTGCATTGCTTCCATTGTGAACAACATACTGTTCCATTTTTAATAGATGCTTGTCCCTCCCACTGACTTAATTATTGTTCAACCTTGTTGAGAGGCCTGTTTCAACTTCCTGATTTCCACTCTCCACTTCTGAAAGAAAAATCAGTCACATTTTATTCCCACAAGCTAATGACTTGTTTCTATGGTTACTCAGCGGAGCCGGAGGATGAAGGGCAGACTGAGTGTTGACACAAAGGCAGGGTCTTGCGTATGCTAAGAGAACAGCGGCTAAATGGCCTGGCTGCTACAATTACAGGAGGATTCCTTCTGCACAATCACAGTCATTACTGTACAAACACTCACCTGGGCAGCAGCTGCAGGGCGGCGATGGACAGCCATAAAACCACTTCCTCCTGACACCCCTCCAGGGCTGCATTCCTGCAAACAGCTGTCCACCCTGCCCCTGCAGCAGCCAGCCTGCTGCAGTGGGTTCCACCTCTGCAGTTTACAGTATCTTTTCATCTAACTTCTGTTCCCTCTCCAAGGTCTTTATGTCCTTTTAAGGTCTATAAATAATCCCCCTCCTGTGTATGATTAGTCTGAGGTGGTGAAGCGACAGAGGATCTAGCCACCCACCACATAAACATATACAAGAGAGTAACAGTGGACCACTGATGCAGTTTCACACTGTCATACAGAAATGCAATACTGAGGCCACAAACTGAGCAGTGCACTTCTCTCTGCAGTGTGCATTGAGTTGTCCCATGGGCTCAGTGAGTAATAAACACACCGTCACAATCAGCAGGTGTTAATATAACAGATAGATGGTGGATGAATCTGTGAGACAGTAGTTAGCCACACAGTCTAGCCCCTGCTGTGAGCCCCACCTGGTTTCATTACACAGTGCCATGTCAATACACTAATCATATGCTCTGTCACAAGGCAATCAGTGCTTAACATGCTAGTCAGCTGAACACATGGCTCTAAATTCATTACCCCCACTCCTCTCATGCACACATAATGATATGCACACATGCACACTCATACATATACCATCCGGTCAGAGTTTGACCTTTGACTCTTCCTGTCTTCTTGCCACTGTATAGTCAGACTAATTGCCATTTGGTCATCATTGACCTGGGGTCATCTTTGTTTCAGCTTGTTTTCCACAATTACTTGGAACAGGAAGCAGGACGCAAAAATGTCTTCACAACAGGAATATGAAAAATGTACTATTTTATCTACTAGAAAAGTAGAGTATGACCTGACATTTTCTGTTTTCTGGAAATAAAAACATTATGAGATACTATTCATTGTTGATCAGCATGGGGAGGCAACAGCACTCAGCTGAGTGAGTGAGTGAAGTGTGAATGTACCCTTAAATACTCATTAATCTACACAGTCTGACAGGTACCAGGATTAATATTCATATGTGCAAATTTGAACTGAAATTAAAAACTACTTCCTTTTAATTAATGTTTTGCTCTGTAAAATAATGATGTGTTGAGAGAAACATTAATTTAGTCCCCATAAAACAACCTTTAATATGAGGTAGGAGAAATGTTTAAATAGACAGTACGCAGGGAAATAAAGGCGTTACCTTAATGCCATTTTAAAGGACATATTTTAGGTCCATAAATTTTCTATTTAGCTGCTCTACTGTCACCATTAACTAACCAATCCAGGCTGAATGCTCCATTTTTATATCTTAACACTTATTTATTGGATGAATGAATCGTTTTAAATGCACAATTAAGTAATTTGAGGGCACAAATAGTTAATCTCACCTAAAAGTTGACTAGTTTGTTAATAGAAATTAGTTAAGCTGTGACACACTAACTGAGTTCTAGAACTATGAATCTGTCATTTACACTGAAATGACTTTTTCAAATCAGTAGACATTTTAAATGAAACAATTATATGCTTTTTTCAAACGCCTCAACGGTTGACTTATTTTTCCAGTGTTAAATTAAACAATGATCGGCTTTCGTTCATCACACTGTTTTCTTTGCACCAGAGTTGTCGTTTGCTAGAGTCGTTCTGCGTTTAATTGCATTCTAATTAAAATTTCAACTCAGAGTGGAACGGTGTTAGTGAATGTCAGACAAGTGTCTGAGGAGCCTTCTCTACTCCACTGGGGTAGAAAGTGCTGTTTGGTTATTCTGCTCCTACATCCTGAGCTCTAAGGATTTCAACATGCATCCCACTAATTGTATCTTTTGAGAACAAAAAGGAATACTAATCAGATAGGGGTTTACAATCAAGGCTAACAGATGAAGGACACTAATTTTATTTCTCTCAGTTTTTTTTTTTTAATCTGAGCACCATCAGAATAGTAAGGAAAAAAGAAAATCTGTTGATTGATTTGATCCTTTTCGTGTTTTAAGGAGATTTTAGCAGTGATGAGCAGCGATTTACAAACAGAAGCAACAATATGATTATGATGATGATGATGAATGATGATGATGATATTCCTGTTACAGGCAACAGCTGCAAGGGGCCAGGATGTGGGTGTGCTACAAATCAAGCATAGCGCATCTCACCACCCTCCTCCGTATCTGCGGAATGTGATGCTACTTAAACCGTTGTGTTTCTTTGGGCCAAGTAAAACACTGTATTCTTGGCAGCGCATTATCTTTGGGATAAAACGAAAGGTGGAGCCCTTCACTATACTTCCACCTCCACCCACTTTACCCCACACATTGCAGGGGAAAAAACAAGTACACCCCCTCTCTTTTTCCAGACCACGCTAGCTGGCCAGACACCACTCACCATCAAAGTTTTTTTTTTTTTTTCCCGTTCAGGTCCAAAGAAAACAAGAGTCAGGGATTAACCCTGTCCACCAGTAGGCCATACCTCACTGTTGTGCAGGCACTTGTGATGGGAAGTGGGACACAGGAAGTTGCATATTAAGTGGAGAATCTGGAAGGTCCCTTCAGCCAAAGGAAAGGGCTCATGGTCCAACTGATAAACTATTTCCTTGGTTAAGCTGGCAAGAAAAAACCCATTTGGGGTGCTTGGAGAGAAGCTAAGCTCGACATTGATCCCCTATGGGCTTTCTGTCACACTCCACAAGTCCCTTCTCCAGTTTTCTTCACCTCCTGTGGTGCAGAGCTTCAATGGTCCTATGCATCATTCCTCCTCATCGTTCTTAGCCAGCTTCTCTTTTCATCAACATTCATTATGGTGCAGCACTCTTCAGAGAGAATAGGCAGCAGAATGTATACACTGACCAGCCTGCCAGGGAATTTATCAATGACAGTACAGCACATTGCACCAGCCATGCACCAGCCTGGAGAGGGTGATGTATTCTCCAGGGCAACAACACTAGAGCCAAGCTGAGCTGAAAGAACCTCCCAGAGCCTGATCCACAAGGTCCAAAATAGCAGTTCTGCGCTCAAGCTGCAGGAGGCTTTAATGTTTCGCTGTCTAAAAGGGCAAAGTCCATAGAGCTGTTTGAAATTGAAACTCAAGAAAAAAATTCTTCAGGACAATTTCTGACTTTAACCTAAGCCTGTCTGTGAAACACTCTCTCCTTAAATCAAATTATGTAATTCTATTATCCATTCATCGGCATTGGTGCTTGTATTAAAGGTTCATTTAGTCTGATGATGATGCATATCTCAAAAGCCTGCAAGAATTCAACCGTGGAAAGAACAACATTTCCTTGGAAGTCCCACATTGAAGTTAACACAACGAACAACAACCTTCATCACACATTTGGAGGCGAGTCTGTGCATATCTCCTGTTAAGCTTTCTTCACGTACACCTACAGGCATCCTGTCACCTGAATGCATGCAGGTGCATAACAACTCTCAAAAACAGTATACACCACAATCCGACATCAGCAGCATAATCTAATTTAGCCTTAATTTTGATAGACTGGTGCATTCTGACAGGATGGAGGAGGTGCTTACCTAATGAAGAAGGAGGCTGCTCCAGATGATGAAGGAGAGGGGGAAGTTGATGTAGAGGTGATGGGTGCAGGAAGTCCCGGTTGGCTGGAGCTCCTCAGTCTGCAGGGCATCAGGGTGCTGCTGGCAGTGGTTGTCATGGTGGTGACCGGGGCCTCAGAGTCTGTGACATCCATGTCTGAATCACTGATCAAACTCTGGGCCTGTTGACACACAGATGCAGAGATAAGACCACAACTAGCACTTACAGGCATTACCACTCCTGACCACCTTCCTTCCACTCCATTTAGTCCCCCTCTGCTCTCCTCTGCCACAGATGGACGGGCATCTGCTGCATCCAGCACCAGTTCGAAGGAGTCAGCAGTATCCACAGCAGAAAGCTCCCTACAGATGTGCAAGGCTGCTGCACCAGTCATTGATTCTGGCAACACTCCTGAGGTTGCTTCAGCTGTAGCTTACTGTAATTAAGTGATAACCCACATTTAATTAGTAATTAAATGACTGGCATTTAGGTTCACCCTACTCTGGAGTATATCTGCACTTCTGTGAACAATTTGGTAATTGGTCACCATGCAGGTAGAGTTATATTTGGACTCTATTGAAATGAGTTCCCAAAGCTGTTTCCACCTAAAATACCCAGCGGTTGTTTATGTTTGGACCATGGTGTAAAGACACACAAAGATTCAGCAAATCTGCCAAGAGAAAAACAGGACCTATGAAAAAGCAACAGCAATTTTTACACTTCATTCTTGAGAACAACTGTATAGATTATGTGAATTGGACTTCGCTGTCGATCACATGCTTTCTCCTGTAACGCCAGGATAGATATACAGCTGTAAGTCCTTGGTAATGTATAGCTTTATAGCTACATAGCTTTACAAAATATAAAAAAATTAAAAAGATATTTAAAAAGAATATAAAATAAAATCAAATTACTCAACCCTGTACGTACATTCATTCTGGATCACTATATCTAGAATATTGTCCAAATCTGGATCAAACTTTGTAGTTTGATAGGATTACACTATAACAGATTCTATGTTTTTTTGCTATACAGGACAAATGTTGAATTTGACCCTATCTCACAATGATGAAGAATCCTTTAAAATCTTCCGGATCCAGACAATGATCCAGATCATTGCCACAATCTAATCGATTGGTCTTTAGGCCTGAAAATTTCATCTACTTTTTGAGTTATGTTGTGAACAAACAAACAAATACATTAACACTGACAAAAACATAACCGTTTGGCTGATGTAATAAAATAAAATAAAATGCCTGAATACTGGAAAATCAGAGTTGTTCAGCAACCCAAGCTCCACCCAAAAGTCCCTCAATGAAAATTCTCACAGAGGAAGGTAAACAGTTCTCAATAGTATGTCTCATGAGATTTGTTCCATAACTTAAAAGTTTATGAGGCACCAAAACAAGGCCTGCAAGGGCACACCCTGCTCTGGAAGGCTGATCACTGTGAACAGCAGCAAACTATGCTTCAGCCTTAAGGATGTGGTACCTACGTCAGAGCCACACTGGGGTTTTTCACCTGTGTGACTTCATAATTGTTCTGCATGTACTGCAGTGTTGTAGCTCTGAACAGATAAAACAGTGGGTTTGGTGTAAGTGACTACAGTATGTGTTGTCCTGAAGTGTTTCACTGATGGCTAAAAGTGCAGGAGGAGGAGTGCAGACAGCTAATTATACAAGTCTATATTCAACTCTGAGGCTACACTCCAGTCCAAGTCACCATACTGACAAAAGGTTAATCCCCCACAGAGCCACTAGTTTATCCTGCAGGACAATGATCAATAGGTGCTGACGAGAACCAGTTCTGTAGGTTTTCAGTGTTGCAAATTAAATAAATAAAGGCAGAAGTTTTCCTGAAAACATTTATAACAGTGACAAGTGAACATTGTGTAATCAGCAGCGACCTTGAAGTGAGAATAACACAGCACTGCGGCAGAACTATGTGACAGAGTATGTATTATAAACACAGTTCAGGCCCTCTGCATATTTACCACCTCAGTGTTTGCCCTAGATTCATGTTTGGCAACTAAAATAACATCCTTTACAATATTTTTTATGAAGTGAGTGGCCTTCCCCTATCTGCCATTTGTCATCAGATGCTGACAGCTGAACTATATATATATGTATATATATATACATATATATACATATATATGCCAAGTCTGACATGTGAACGCTGTATATCTGGATATGAGGACATTACATTCTGACATTCACATGAGAGCTTTGGCTTTTGCGCCGCAGTGTGCCACCAATCTTTGCTTTACACTCATAACAAACTGTAGCTATATTAGTGTCTGGGAATCTTCTCCCTGAAAACTATCAATGACAGTTTATAATTTCAGAGTAGATCAAGTCGTGCATGTTCTTCATGAACTCCAGCCTTTCCATTTTGCTCTTTTGAGCTTGTTTTCAGAGTTCAAAATCCAGCCGTGTTTTGGGGTCTGGCTCTGCTCTCTTGGGACTTCATCATGAAGGCTGAGTCAGATATCAAGCTGTGATGTGTGAAGTTATGCCTTGAAAAAAACACGATGGGGAAACTAGCTGCAAACCAAAATGAGCCAAACACAGCTCCTCACACAACCGTCAGAGCAGAAAGCCTCACACTACGCTGATGTCGTTGACGGGTTAGAAACTCAGCGCATACCAGGGAAGTAGACCCACTACACTTTGGCACAAAATTCTAGAGCACTTCACTTGCACCCGTACAGGAAGCTGATGTGTATAGCCTATCAAATCTAATACTGATTGAGCCAGGACTGTGACAGCTTTAAGTAGCAGCAGATTTCAGAAGTAAACTGGGGACAGCTGGTCCAAGGTGAAATGAGGGATTTAGCTCAAAATCTATACACTGAAACCAAAATAGTTGCAAGAATGTACCCACACGCTTCAACACATCAGAGGGCCTATCAAAAGAGTATTCCCTTGTGTATTAAGCTTGGGGATTTAAGCTGTTCAGCTAAGCTTCTCTCTGTATCCTTGGACCTGGACTGGTGCTGATTTTGGCTCAAAAGTACAATCCATCCCCTGGTCAGGTAATTAGGCTGTGTCAGTGGAGCCATGTGTGCCCGGCCGTTTGCACTGAGAGTCACTAATGAGCTGGCCTTCCACCCTTTAACCCCCAGCCGTCCCTGATCCCTTAGCCAGGGTTTAGTACAGGAAAGAAAAGAAAGAATGGGGGAGGGAGAAACTAAGTGAGAAAGACTTGAACATAATTGAAAAAAGGATGTGTGTGTAATAAAAGGAGAAAATAGTTCTAGAGAGGTCTTCCAGTGAAGTCTGAAGTGAGCAATGTAGTAGGCAGTGTCCCATCAGCAGACCATCTTCCCCTCAGACACGGTGTAGCAAGACTTTTCTTTGACCTATGATCCTCATGGTCAACAAGCAATTACTGCTGAAGTGAAAAAGGCCCTGCTAGTCTGGCTCCTGCTTCCCTGGCCTTTGCATCTAAGTAAGGTGAGAATAGCAGTCATACGCATACTTTCAATGAAAAAGGTTCTGGCATATAAGCAAATAAAAAATATGCAGTTTCACACATTTTCAAGCAAGAAGGGGGTGTAATTTCCCTTTGATTTGTGCATTTTTGTCGCAGTTGGCTTCACATGGCATGTTGCCATTCGGGCCCAGCTGCACCAGAGCAACAGTAGCCAATATCATCTGCCGGGTATCAAATTGGTGGCAGTGAAGTCAGCTCGGTGGAAGGCAATGGATGGGCCAATAACGGAAATCCTCGTGGGTCAAGAGCACTTGGTCTCATAGATTAGCATATGTGTGATTGTGGATTTTATTGAGCACAGGAAGGATGACACATTTAATTTGAATTTACATCAATTTGTGTTTTTTTCTCTGCAACATAGCATTAAACACAGTACATGAATTTGTTATTGGTTTTCATTTAAACACCCAGTAACAGCAACCGGTTAAGGTACTAGACTCTGACCTGCAACAAGACAATACACTCACACCTCCCTGAGTCAGCTATTTGTACTTTCATTTCCAATGACCACAAACATCATTCCAGATGTTAACCAGAGCCTTTGCCCAAAAGATATATTCAAGGTGCCCTATAATGGACTGTGTGTTGGAGAGCCCCAGGCTCCCTGCTAGACACACACAGTCCATCTCTGCTTCCTTGTCTGAACAACACGGCATGCTTTCCCCACAAAGAAACAAGTGGGAATCATAAATTAAAGCCTTTGCCTTCAGCACACTGCAACTCCCAACTCACAAGCAATGGTGTGGGTTTTTGTCATTTTGAAGGATCTGGATTTAATGAAAGAAACAAGCTTGAGAAAATAAGACCCAGCTCTGCTACGTTTGTATCTTTATGTCCTAAAGGGACATTTCTCCGTTCTGTGGCTCCAGTTTCATCTACGTGGCACTGAGCAACTCATCCCAGCTCTAAGGGCCACTAATTGCTTTTAGACACATAGATGGAGAAGACAAGTCAGCCGCTCCCTTCTGTACCAGGCCGTTTGATTTGCTCTGGATTGCATACATGCAGTTAAAAGCTTTTGATGGCCTCCCATAAACCATTTCTAAAGGGGGGGGAGTAAAAATCTGTTTTCACTTTTCAAGCAGAGAGAGAAGAAAGATACAGCCACGACCCCTAACAGGCTGCAGTTCCCAATGGAGCTGCATTTGAAATGTACAATTTACACACAGTATGTAGTGTGTGGGATCTTAGAATCCAACAACTGAAAAACAAGTACTTCAGAAAGGTGCATCAGGTGTACTAGACTTTCATCACAGTGCAGTAAACAAATACAGCACTGGTAATCTGTGGTTTGGGGTATTGAGTTTTTAATGATGCTGTGAATTATATGATTTATTTTAGGTTGAATGTGTTGTTTGCTTAACACTGTCTTCTTGTTTTTGCTTTACATTCAGTCATACACAAATTCCTATCCTTTAGGTTTTTACTTTTTTCTCTTGTGATCTTTTAGACATTGTGCTTATTATGTTAACACTGATCCCCTCTCCAAGATATTTTTAGAGCATCTAGTAGGCAGAGCATCTGGATTTGCAGTGGAGTGCTGTGTAGGTATCTGTGGTGAGTAAGCAGTGAATTTGTTATTTCGTGCTACAGTGTGTTTCATCTTTTTTTACTGTGTCTTCTGTGTTAGCAAAACAAGTTGGTAATTTTTGTAAAAATTGATGCATTTGTGTCATTTCTAAATCTGGAACTTAGGCTGAAGAAAAAACATTGGCTGTTGTCTTTCAAATGAAATACAATGGTAACCTCTTCCTTGATTACAGTCCTTGCATATAGATATAAATACCATAGATGATAATTGACTAATTATGTTAGCTCATGCTGTTTGGTGTGTATACTGATGCTGCCTGGTGTAGAATGTCACATAGGATTGTCAATCAGGTCTGACGGCAGATGTTCCTTGGTCACATTATGTGTCCAACCAGCAGAAACTGCACTAACACCGGTTGCCAGAACCACCCTAAGGTGCTAAATTATGCACTCCAGAAGAAAATCACCAAAGATTAAATAAGTGTGCATGAAATATTTAATATTGCAAAAGCCACCATTAGGTCTCATGACAGTGTGTGATAAACAGACCCTTTAAGTCTCTGAGACATTGCCAATGCTAATGCTTATCCAACACGAGAGGAAGCGTTATGGCAACTCTGCGGGGTGGTCATTTGAAATGCCCTTGAGGAGGAGGTCCGCAAATTAGTGTGACAATGACCTCTGACTTCAGATCACCTGGGCTCCTTGACTACTAAGGAATGAGAGGTCAACACTCCCACTGAGTTCTGACACACTAATTCTCTGCAGTATCTCATCTAAAGGTCTAGACAATTGTACAGTAGTTACAAGACTTAACCTAACAAGCACTACATCAAGGTGTGAAGATGTTTACCACAAACCCAGGTATATATGAGTAAAAGTGGTGGCAACAGCTCAGTTGGGACCAAATTCTGAACAAAAGGAAACCACTTTAAGGTTTTGACAGGGCTCAAGCCTCAACTCCGTCACCCATCACATGTGTTTTTCTCAGCATTTGTGGCTGTGATTGGCCCAAAAGCACGCTGTTATTACCAGAATTTTCTTGAACAAAAATCCATTTTCAATAGTGTGTCTGCTTATGTGCTTATGAGGTGAAACAAACTCCCTTGTACTCCTCTGCTCAAGGAATACACAATGGAGAAATTCTTGATCTTAATGTTTTTTTTTTCACTTTCATCAGTACTAAAAGTGCACTCTCCTCATTTATATGTTAAGTAGCTACAACTTACGTTCAATAGAGCTTGGCAGCCACAATAGCAGTACAAAGAGATGTTCTTACAAAAGTGATACATAATCTCTTCAACTGGCATTGGTGTAAAGTTTCAAGTATTCAGAATGTTGCAGACTGGCACACCGCAAGTAGCATTAAATTTCAACTTGGATTGTCATGAATCATTATAGTGCTATACAGTCTTCTGTTGTATTTCTTTGCACATGATGATGTGTTTTAAAACCTGTCACCAAATTGTATGACTAAAGGTCAAAGTGAGCATATGAACAACATACCGGCTTAGGTTGTGGGAGGAAGTTGTTGACCCTGGAAATGCTCCACATGCCTTCAAGGTACTGCTGTGCCTGGATGGTAACGGACCCCAGGGAACCAGTGAGCTGCCCTCCTGCCACTGTTACCTGGACACTGGTCTTTGACCCTGAAGACACTGAGGGGCTCTGTGACCATCCTGGCACCCTGTGTCGCTCCCCCAGTGGCAGCAAAGATGAGCCAACAGGTTGGCCTTTGGAAAGTTGTTTAGATGCATGAACGCTAGGGGACGACACAGTGAACCTCGAAGGCTGCGGCAGAAAGGATGTGGAGGACAGGGCGGCCATGTCTGAGTTGAAGGTAAGCACAGGAGTGTGGAGAGTCTGGAGGGCCTCCTGCCTTAGTTGGTGAAGAGGCGTGGAACACACTTGGCAGCAGCTGATACCCACTTCATGGCTCCCAGAGGTTTGGAGCTGCTCAAACAGGAAAGTTGCATATCCAGGGTCCTGTAGAAGATATACACACAAGATAAGGACTTTAATTCCAATTGCAAAACACATCTCAAGTATATCTAACTATCTGTTCTATCTGTCTTTTGAAAGACTTCCTGAATGTTGCTCACATTTCCCAGACACATCTATCAAGCTATCGGTGTTGTCTCTGAATATCCCCAGGGACTCTCACTCCCTGCCTTAACCACTTCCTCCTCTCTGCTATGGTTGTTTGTTTAGTTTGAGCTGATTTGCCTGCACGCAACTTAAGACAGCTGATCAGGTTCATGTGCTCATTTCAATGTCTTCTTGAGAGCTGAAACCAAACAAGTTCAGAACACAAAGAGGCAATTCTGAACAAATAGAAGATCCCACAGAGGCTTTCCATAAACACTGTGGAGAAATGTGTCATTAGTTTTGTGAAACTTTGGAAATAAAGAAAGCAGAAGAGATTTCAGCTATTGCTGCTTTAGACATGGTGTCCAGTGGAGTTTTGTCCTTTCACTTCACCTCTAAGAAGGCTCCCTAGGGTGTCAGTCTCTGCTTGGGAGAAATAACAAAAGAAAACAACAGCTGAGGGAACTCTTCAAACCCAAAGCCATGCAATTTACATATGATAAGTTTCCCAGCATGAAAAAAACTGATAAGCCACCAAATGTGAAAATAACTATCTCCTGTTGGAAGCTGGATGCACACAGAGCTATGAGGCAGCCATTCAAAGACAAAGCATCACTTTCTCCAGTGAAACAAACACAAACACACAATCATACAGACAAGAAAATCCCTTAAGAGGCATAAAGGGGCGCTAGGCTGCTGCCCAGTGGAGTCATGGCCTAAGACAGGAGCCCGCAGCCCGTACATAAATGTTTATGAGGCCTTTGCTCTGTGGAAGCTCAGAGGTGATCACGAGGAGTGAAGCAGCAGGGAAATTACAATCCACTACCCTAATGCAGTGCCACTTAATACAGCTCACCCAGTCGCTCACCCAGAGACCAGATGCAGGTGGAGAGGCGCTAAATCTCCCTTCATGAAAGCAGCTCAATACAAAGAGTTTTAGACCACCTTTCCCTGCAAACATTCAGTATTAATCAGAGGTGGGTAGAGTATACAGAAACAGTACTCAAGTAAAAGTATTGTGACTTTTTAATTATGGTGAGTCAAGTAAAAGTAGAAGTACAGTACTCATAACATGGAATTTATTACAGCCTCATATATTGCAGTATTTTGGTCATGTTTGTTTATTTTCTTTATTATTTTGTTCATGTTGTGTCCATTTTGTTGCTTATTTTGTTCAAGTACTGAGTAATTTCATAATGTGGAATTTATTATGGCCTCACACAAACAGTTATTTTGGCCCTTTTCTTTATTTCCTTGGTTATATTCATCTTTTTGTTGCTTATTTTGTCGGTTGCTGTTCAGTTTTGTTGCTTAATGGCTTCTTTATTTTTTGTTTTACCAATGTAACTTAATTTCATCCCCTTTACTCCTCTTGTTGCATATTTTGGTTTATGTACAGTTTTTGTTATTTATTTTGTTGACTTTTTTGGGTCAATTTCTTTATTATATGGTTATTTTTCAAAATTGATTTGATTATTTTTATCATCATGCTGATTTTGTTTCTTATTTTCCTCATTTGTGTTAATTACATTGAAAAAAATTGACTATTTTACACAGCTTTTAACGTTCCTTGATCATTTCGTTCATTTTTTGCTCATTTTTATTAATTTTGTTCATTTTTTTGTTAATTTTGTTGCTTAGTTCATTGATTTTGTTAATTTACTTGATTTTTTCATTCACTTTTTAAAATTTAATTGATTACTTGTGAAGTTTTTTTCTATTCAACCTTTTTTACTCCAAATCTTACTGAGTAAAAGCAAAACGCATTCTACATGTACAGTACATGTAAATGAGTAAATGTACTTGAGCACTACCCATCTCTGGTATTAATCAACCAACCTTTTGCAGCCTGAAGGAAAATTATGCAACCTTATCATCGTCACTTATTATATTAGAAAATAAGTAACGATTGGATTACACTTGATGTACCAGAATAGATGAGCACAAACTTCACCTAATGCACAGGACTGCTCATTTTTAACCTGAAGTTGACAAGAAAGCACTGCCTGTTAATGATTTACTATCTTGACTACTGCCTTTCCACTTGGGCAGTCACAGGCAGGATGCAAGCACCACTAAGAAATACACTCAGGATGTAGAAAATCCCATAAATCTGACTACAAATGGCTTGGCAAGTGGCTGATGGTAGATCAAGTACAATATGGTACCAAGTGAAGGTTTAAGCTGGAGTACAGATTTAAATATAAGAGGCTTATAATAGAAATATGATAGAGATATGAGGGTGCTTTAAAAATTACATCTAATGCTGCTTGATCCTGACATATGAACAATCTTTGCTGTTATGCCGAGGATGAGGGAGGATATTTATGCACAAGTCAGGAAAGTTCCACTGAAGTAAGATGAAACAGGCTGTGACAGATTGGAGTGAAACGCAAGACGGAGCAATCCAAAACACTCCCACCTGCTACTTTTACAGGCTTCCTACACAGGAAATTGAAGCGAAGTCATAACCAGTCAACTCCACCCTTCTATCACCCCTCACCCTTTTTACCCTTCGACCACCCCTTGCTCACCTCGGGGCAGTGGTAGATGGAAGAAATCAATTCTCTCTCTCTCTCCCTCCATGCATTGTTAGGTGTTGATTTAGGGGAGCTAATAAAAAGACACACAAAGCTCAGCCCATCTCCTATTCTGTTAGCATTCTGGAGGTTAGAGAGCGGGCTTCTCGTGTAAAGCTGTCTGTAAGCTTTATGCCCAGTGGAGTGAATAAAGGGTCAGGGCCACAAGGCTGGAGGATGATGGCACCAATGATGAGGATGATGATGATGTTGGGAGTGAGATGGAGAATGATGTTGGTGTGATGAAATTGAAGGCAGTACAGTACAGCTCACAAGAGGTAGTGAAAGTCAACATGTGAAAAAAAGAAGATGCAGTAGCCACAATATTAGTGGGAATGATCGTTTTTGTATTTAAAAGTAAAATAAAAGCAATAATGTTGCTGGAACCTTGCTGGAATGGAGACTATTGAGAATAAGGGCATCTTGGTTAACCAGTTAATTGTTTAGTTCAACCCTTTCGTACATGGTGTCCACTACGCTGCCCTACAAACTGGCAGTAACAAGGTGACATTAAATGTACAGTAATTACAAAAGCAAGGCAATATGCAAAGCAAAGTGCAATGAATCAGTGAGTATTTTGACTTAATGTTAACAAAATAATCTGGAGTTTTGAATTTCAGTTTTCAGAACAGTTTTGAATTTCTCGTAGGGTTACCCATACTGATGACTGGTTATCAAAATAGTTGTTGATTCATTTAATAGTTAGCAAGTCACCAGTGAGTTATGTTTTTTGGTGTTTTTCATGTTTGTGCTGTGATTTTCAAGCTTGCTGCTTGAGATGTTGTGCATACGCATCAATCAGAAAACCTGAAATACATGATGCATGGGTGCTTCCAGCCAAAAAGCCATATTGTTTCTTTTATTATCCATATGATCTATTACTGACAGGTGCAAGTGGGTGTGAAGGGTAGCACTGTGTCAGATAAGTATGTAATGTGCGGAATCAACATAACCCATATGTTCAAAGCATTCCCTTCAGCAGAGAGGCGTGGAGCTACTTCAGGACTGTGACTCGTCGACCATTGTTCTGCACAAGTGGGAGATGGTTTTGGTTTTCACCCTGAGCTCAATCTGTGCAGAGAATGAAAGTGCACGAGTGAGGATAAGAGGACAGAGAGAGAAAAGGAGAGGTGGGAGGACTGGGGTTGTTGCCCTTTGCCTGAAGGCTTGTGGGTGGTTGTGTTGGTTTACTGCCTGTCAGCAATGATCTTTATTAAACTCTAGGGACAAATGTAGTCAGATGCCACAGCCTTATTATGGAAAGGAGGTGCCGAGGACACTGACAGAGAAAGTCCTGCCTGTGGAACGAGCCCTTCACAGCCCTTAGAGACTTAAGTTTGTCTCTGTCCCTCACTCTAACTGTGATGAAAACCAGGGCACAGCAGCAGGAGTGAGAAGAACCCAACTAACTGACTGCCTCTGTGGGTTGATGGAGAGTGTCATCACAGACAGCCCATGCCCAGAGGCTGATGGAAACAAGCTCAGCCGGAACCACTTATGGATGAGGAGACAGAAAGAAAGATGTGCATGATTTCTCTTCTCTGCCTCCTTAGGGTGTGAACAGAACCAGGCAAAGTCACACATAGGATCTCTCTCAAATCACACCTCATTTGCCCCATTTTGGCAGTACACTTTTTTTCAAACCAGACAACATCAAAACTGTCATTTGACTGCTTCCACCTTCAGCATCTCGTGTACCTCTGATGTGGAGCATCCAGCCAGATGTAGCAGTCTGACTCGAATCAAGGGAAGGTCACAGTGATTTGAAATGCATGAGGCCCCTCACCAGCCACAAGACTTTTAGGCACGCTCCATTGAAAATAAAATACACGGGGAACCCATATTTTCTATTCCAGTGAGCCCAACACATATTTCCTGGGCAGAAAACTGCAGTGGCACGAGCGAAATACAGCAAAAATGGGATCAATGTGCATCCATTGTGAGAAAACATAGTGAAAAGTTATGCGTACGGCTTGCCTGCTCATATCTGAAACTGTTTTCGAGTTGTCAGCTTCTTGTCATATATGTTTTACTTTCTTATTTGTAACGCCACTCACAGGTGCCCAGAACCAGTCCAACATTAAGACATCTGCTATCCCTTGATCCTATGTGTGTTCATTTTAAGATTTCTGTCAATGGAAACACACACAAGGGTAACTCTTGAAAGTTGAATTTAAGATTAAAATGCTCGCTTCAGCCTTCCTCCCCTTCCTTCCTGCTTCTACATTTCACTTACAGTATTCTTCCAAAAGGAAACATTCCTCAAATGACTCAGTTTGACATAATACTGTTTTATGTCGGTCCTCATTAAACTCTGTTCTCACCAGCGCCAGTCCTGTTTACACATTGCAATACTTAAGTACTTCCTATGGCTGCAAAACTTGTAAAATCACATAGCAGCTGCCAGATCTGATGCCCTTTCAACTCCCAACTTTCACTTCCTTTGCCTCTTACTAAGGATGCGACTGAGCCATGTCTATTTACTTCGGCTGAGACAGTGTTGACCCAGCCACAAACCGTCTGCATGAGTCTCAAGGGGATTGGCCCCCAATAAACTGCAGGGGCCCTGTCCATATCCCCGGGTGCAGACGAGAGGTTCCAGCAGGACTGTTTTCCCACAGGTAGCCCTGGCTTACCCTGACAGCCAAGCCAGAGAAAAACGAGCACAGCTGCTGGCCTTGCCCCTGGTGAGCACAGGGCATTAAGGCAGATTACATTCCCGGGATAAAGGCAACACATCCAGTGGTATAATCCCTGTCTGCCCCCTGCTCTTTCTCAACTATCCCCACTACCTCCACCTTTCTGGCCCGCTCTCCAAGCCAGCTGGCTGGGGTCAGTTCCCCCGAAGCAGAGGAGAGCTGGAAGGCTTGTTTGCCCTCAGATATCAGGTAGAGGTTTTAGTGCAGCAGCAGATCTAGGACACAGGCCATTAAATTTAACCACTGCCTGCTCGGAGGCAGGGAAGACAATGACTCAGGATGTCACACTAGCATGCTATTTAACTGGGAGGGAACGCCTACGGTCGAACACAAAACGGGACGGCTCACCAAATCACATCAAACAGATGTTTTCTCCTGTCTGCTGACTTGACAAGATTAAACAGACCTGTAATAAGACTTTTCCCAAACAAAGCAACATAAGCAGCAACAGCAGCACACTATCATTACATTCCTGATAGCACCGCAGCCCTCAACAAAACCACACATCGCAGAGGCAATAAATTCATTCATTCGTTGCCGCGGCTTCATTTTTCTGTCCCTCTTGTGGTTTTTATTGGAGCATAATGAGATTCCGTCAAATAATGATGAAACGTCTCTGCTACATGCGTTGCATTCCTAATGTGAAATTAGTTTTTGTCTAAGTGAGGCTACATTCAGACTCTTATCCCATTATCTGAGTTTAGGCTTTTGTGAGAGATACGGTTGCAAAATCGATTCTGCTCCTGCGTTTGGGGGGCTGCCGTCTCACTGCTCTTTATTCTCCCCGACTCTCCTGCAATTTCATGAATTTTTAACTGCATATTTTTTGTATTCGTTGCTTTACTAGATTGTACAAGGCAAACAAGAGTTGTAGTCAAAGTGGGCAGAGTACAGAGAAAAAGTACTCAAGTAAAAGTACAGTCACTTCAAAATTCTGATGACTCAAGTAGAAGTACTCATAAAAGTACCGGTACTCAAGTACGAGCGAAAAAGTTTGTCATAAAAACTACTCAACTAGTGAGTAACTTAAGGATGTGGAGTATGTTACATTCGTTTTTGTTCAGCTTCATTGATTATTTTGATCATATCTGTTCATTAGTGTCATTGATTTTAAAAAAAATTCTCATTTTATTATGCATTTGTTGATTTTTTTAAATTTTGTTTGCTATATTGCACATTATTATTAATTTACTTGATTATTGTCATTGCTTTTGGTCATTTTGTTGTGTATTTGTTTTTTGTTTTCTTGGTTATATTGTACTGTTATTAATTTATGTCATTATTTTAATCGATTGAGCTCATTTGGTTGTAAATGTTGATTTTTGTCAGTTACTTTGATCATATTTGTCAATTTACTTGAGTTTTTTGTTATTTTTTTCTCATTTTAGTATGTATTTGATTTTTTTTTTATTTTGTGTGCTATATGGTACATTTTTATTAATTTACTTGATTATTTTCATCACTTTTACTCATTTTGTTGTGTATTTATTGATTTTGTTTTCTGCTTTTTAGTCATATTGTACTGCTATTAATTTTATTTATTTTGATCAATTTAGCTCATTTTGTCAACTGCCACAGGTTATTTTGATCATATTTGTCACATAACTTAAAAAAAACGTTACTATGTATTCATTGTTGTTATTTTTGTATTTTATATTACATTGTACATTTTTATTAATTGACTTGATTATTTTCATCAATTTTGCTCATTGTATTGTGTATTGGCTGACCTGTTTTTAATTTTGTTGGTTACATTATACATCTTCATTCATTTATTCATAATTTTTCTTTAGTTTTGGTCATTTCGTTGCTTTTTTTAGTTCATTTTGAATTTATTTTGTTGACTATGTTGTTCATTATTTGCTCATTTGTTGGATTATTTAATATTTTTGTTCATTTTACATATTGAGCTGTGGCCTACTGTAACAGTAGAAGTAGAAGTACATTTTTTCCACCATAAATGTAACTGAGGAAGAGTAAAAAAATGATTGTGTAAAACAGCTACTCTCCAGAAGTACATTTTTTGGAAGAATATTACTGAAGTACAAGTAAAGGAGTAAATGTATTTGAGTACTACCCACCTCTGGTTGTACTCCAGGTCAAAGGACAACAAAAAACTAATAATTAGGACATGCTCACCTCACCTCACAATATTAACATTACATTTCACTGAAAGAGATACAGTACTTTACACATTACTTTGAATTGATTCTACAACATCAACTACACTTTAAGATGAACAAATGCCTCTGTATCAAACTGATAATTACCTTGTTTAGAGATGTACATTGAATTTTTGCATTAGTATTCCATTAGATGAAAAGCCACGTCCTCCCGAGTCAAGCATCTGTTCACATGGAGCTTTTAGAGACAGATGTCAGTCTGTGAGCTCCGTGTGATTTAGCCCTTTCTTCCGCTGTCAGTGAACTGCTGACAGAAAATGCAAATAGGCTTTACCCCTTTGGTGACACTTTGAACACATGATAGCACCACCTGTCTAGAAAACCACTGTGACACTTCCTAAGATGAATTAAGCAAACCTGCGATTAGAGCTAGAATAGCCAGTAGGTTTGCAGCAAAACTGAGTTGTGAGATAGAATCGTGTTTACTCTTATTTCAGTTACATGTACTGTACTTCTAATTCAGTTATATTTGGGCCACAGCTCAACCAGCAGGAGTAAAAACGTGTAATTTAAAACAATAAACTAAAACGAACAAAAGAATCGAGTAAATTTTCAAAATGAATCACTGAAGCAACAAAATGAGCACAAGTTTTCAATCCAAATTTTAAAAATGAACGGCATGGACAAAATTAGCAACAAAGTCAACAGAAAATAAACAAAATCAGTGATAAAATTGACAAAATAAGCAAAAAAAATGGACAGAAAATTAACAGAATGAACGAAATAAGCATCAAAATTGTTAAAATATGAACAAAAAAGAAACAAAATGGACAGAAAAGGAACAAAATTGACAAAATAAGCAACAAAATGAAAAAAATACGCTACAAAACAGGCAAAAAATGAACAAAATGGACAACATAAGAAAAAAATGATCAGGAAAGGAACAAAATTCAAAAAAATATAAACAAAATAAGTAAAAAAATCAATACCATAAGCAACAAAATTGACAAAAAAAACCAAACAAAATGAACATCTGCTGTGTCTTACCTGGAGTGTGATACAACCTATAGTACAGTACCGAGCAGCCTGCAGCTTCTCCTGTCACCCATAAAAACAGATGTCACTGTCCATCAGAAATAAAAAGCCATAGATCCTGTTGACCCCCAGGTTAAACGTATATGGACTCACATGTAATCACCCATGAGTCTTTAGCAAACCACCCTGCAACCATTAATGACCTGGTATAATGATGTGTCACCACTCCATATGCTTGACTCATTCATCAGGGTGTGAGCACCTGTAACTCCTCTTTCTGAGCACTGAATATGTAGATGCTTTTAAAAATGGCATAATTGCATAAAAGGGCCCTTTAACAAGGTGGAGGTACAATATAACAGTGTGGGTGTGTGGGTGTTTGTGTGGCTCGCTCTGTCTTTACACCACACCCATCCATCACTCCAGCCTTTCGCCACTTGCCCAGTTAATTACCTTTTCCCGTTCACTCGTGCACATAAAGAAAACAAGCCCCTTTTAGACTGTTTGGACAGACTTCATTCTCCTCTCCCTGTTCCAACATCTCTCTCTCCCTTATGGACTCAAGACAGCCTTAACACCAGATCCATCAATCCCCAGATACGTCAAGCTTTCCCCAGTTTCAGCTGGGGTCAGAGTGTCAGAAGGTCCAGACTGGACCAACGGACTTCAACAGCTGCTAAAAAGACATCTTTAGTAGACATTTAGCACGTCCCAGTGATCATTACTTGAATGCAATAAGAACGTGAGCTAATGTTCTCTGTTGCAGAGAGAATAACCAAAGAATGAGTTGCCAAAGTTTCCTCATTAGTGAAAAAGTCATGCTCAGCTGCATCACAAGATAAACGAGAAAGTTGGAACTATTTTCCCCCCTCAAACATTTTCCACTTCCCTGCCCATAGCTGCTATAGTGTAACTCCAGGGCTGCTTGCTATGCTGTCCTCACTAGAGACACAGTAGATTGTATTTATGTATACCTGCGCCAACCATTGTGCACTTCTAATTAGAATGGCTGATTTTTGTCTCAGGGATGCTCTCAAGGTGGTTTCTTTTTTCCCTTCCAGGCTCAGCTGTGGAAACAAACCGAAAAATGAGCACATAATGAAAAATTCAACAGGCAAGCTGGAAAGACAGGAGCCAGGTGTTGCTGTAAACTGCAGGTGAATGGGAGGACAGAAGGGGTAGAGTAAAGGTGGGGTGAGCAGGGGGGGAGGTTGAACACAGGGGAACCGAGTGAAAAAATCCCCTGGCACACTCTCAATGAGCATTTAACCCTTTCACACATGGTGTCCAATACACAGCCCTACAAATAGACAGTAAGGTGGTATTGAATATATAGTAATTACAAAATTAAGGACCAAGGCTAAGCAAAATGCAATAAATCAGTGATGATTTTGACTTACAATGACAAAATAATCAGAAAAGGAGCAAGGTAAGAGGCAAAAGGTTCCAAATAGTAAAGAAAATTAATAATAGTGAACTGATAGGCATAATTTAATCATTTTCGACCACTACCTCCCTTGAAATAAGTAATGACATTATTTAGAAGTATCACAAGGCTGAATATGTCAAAGCCAAGTTTTTTAACCGTTTCATGCATGAATGATTGAAAAAATGGAATATGACATTTTCATCCTTCATTTACTTGATTTTTTTTTTACAGTTTTTATTCTTTTTTGTTACGTTCTTTACAACTTCTTGATTGCTTTGCTTATTTCTTGTCCATTTTTTCTTTTTGCATCTAATTTGGAGAATTTTCTTGAATGAGCTGGTCATATTGCCTGTGATTTTGTTCATTTGTCTTCTGGTTTTGTCTACATTTTCTTCCTCTTATTGATTCTTGTGTTTATTTTTTCTTCTGATTTATTCATTTCCCTTACTATTTTCTACCTTTTGCTTCTTGCATTGCTCTTTTTCTTGATAGTTTTGTTAATTTTAAGTCAATATACTCATGGGTTTGTTTCATGTCACTTTGCATTTAGCATTGATTTTGTAACGTCTATAAATTTAATATTGCCTTATTACTGTTAGTTTGCCTTTGCAGGGCAGTGTAGTAGACACAGTCCATAAAAGGATCAATAATTCATGGATTAAAGGGTTAAAATACTGTCTGACCAAGCTGAATCCAAGCATCTGAGGGTGGAATTAATATTCTGTCACTGTTCTATACATATGAAATGAGCATAATAGTTTCATATAGAGCTTGTTGAGAGATCTATTTTGGTCGAAGCAGCCACTGTGACACACTCACCACAGCACAATTGATGCAATAGTTCCTTTAAACAGCAAAACCAGCACTTCACTTATTTCAAACCCGCATTCAACCTATACACAGTGATGACAGCCACCTGCCTCTCCTCTGTCTCAACTGTCAAACCAACGGATCTGTACTCACTGCAGCCTGATCTACGGGAACACTTTTGTTTTGACTGAGACAGAGCACTCCCAGTTCCCTGCAGTTCATTTAAAGAGAAAACAAACTGCTACTAAAGCTTATGGCAAGCACACAGTACTCAAGTACATTTACTCCTTTACATGTAACTCAATGTTTTTTTCCAAAAATTGTACTTCTAAGAGGAGTCATTTGAAAGAGTACTTTTCACTCTTGCTGAGGTACATTTGTGAAAAACATGTACCTCTATTCCAGCTACATTTGGCCACGGCTCAGTGAGGCGGAGTAAAAATTAGTCATTTAAAACCAACAGTCAAATAAATTTTCAAAATTAATAATCTAAGCAACACAATTTCAAACTTAATCCAAAAATTAACAAAATGTACTGAATAAGAAACAAAATGAATGGCATGAGCAACAAAATGAACAAAAAAAGTAAGAAAGTGGACAGAAAACAAACAAAATAAGCAACATATGGACAGAAAATGACCAAAACACACAAAATAAGCAACAAAATGGAGAAAAAATGAAGAATATAAGCAACAAACTGGACAGAAGATGAACAAAATTGACAAAATAAGCAACAAAATGAACAAAATAAGCAACAAAATGAACAAATTGATAAAGAAAACAAATAAATATAGCCATAATACCTCCATTAAACACAGTATATGAGGCTGTAAGGAATGCCATGTTATGAAGTTACTCGCAACTTGAGTCGTATTTTTATGAGATACTTTTACTTTTACTCAACTGCTTATGTTTATGAGTACTTCTACTTCTACTTGAGTCACCATAATGAGAAAGTCACAGGACTTTTACTGGAGTACTGTTCCTGTGTACTCTACACTCCACTGATGGCAACTAATCTCCATCGCAGGGCTCGCGCAGCCACAAGGAGGGGAGAGACCGACAGCAGCGTATGAACGTGGTTAATTATGAAAGCAAAATGCAAAGAGAGTCACTCATGCTCAAACAGAACTAATTGCACGGCTTCATAAATATCCTCCAGATTCAAAAAAAAAAAAAAACAATCACAGTTTACATATCAGCGGCACGGTTGGAATTAATCATTTTTAGATCGACATTTAAATAACTTTCACTGCTCAGCAGCTTGGTTAAAGATCACAGAAACATATGGATATAAGGCGCAAACTCGACTCATTTGCATGGCTACTGCTATATATCACCTAGACACCATATGCAGAAATAAACAGGTACCACCACTGTACGTTCTCCTGGCCGTGACGATAAAGTGGCATGAAAGTGATGACAAGGTGAAATGTTGAGTACCCTGCAACAATTATTCTCTCCACTTTCCCCTGGAATGGACAGCGGAGTAATTATGCTGGCAAGCCCCCATATGGATAAATATTCCAGTTTTCTGTTGCAGTTGGAGTTTCATCTTCCTCCCACTCTGTGTCACTGCATGGAGTGACTTATAGGGTTAGTTCTGTGAGGAGAAGCCACATAATGAGGCATAGTTAGTGGCTATTGTTAAGCATGGCACTTTTTTTTATTTGGCAGATATCTCAATTTTGTCGACCCATGTGCCGGCACAGATACGTGAGCAACAGGCGACTGATTAGCATCACAAAGCAGCTGGTGATAGAAAAAGCTTAAGGTTACAGTCCCCCATTTTGGCTCTTTAACTCTGTTCATACAAAGACGCACAAATCACCCTGAAGCCAAGGTGAGCCGTGCTGAGCGTCCCTGTTCCATCCACTCCCAGTCTGCGGTATATTATGCTGAAGAGTGACATGCTTTGTGTCTCACAAAGCTGCTGGTTGTGAGCAGAACAATGTAACGGCAGAGTTGCAAGAGGCAGAATCACTCCAGTGCGACAGTCGAATGTAGGTACGGCAGAGAGTGTGGGAATACTAATTTATCATGAAAGCTGTCATTACCATGCCAATGACTTCTCACAGAACACAATTATCACTAATAATAGACATTTAAACATCAGCGTGGAGCTTTCAGCCAGGAAGGGGTGTATTAATGGAAATCTGTTGTCTGTTTATGACGACTAGACATTAAGGCACGGTGAACGTACTAAGAAACACACTGAGATAAGCACTAACCAGTATCTGCAGTTTGTTTTTTTGTTTTTTTTCTGGCTAATTGAGACGTCTAGACACATTGAATTGAATCACAGTGAGATAAGGAAATAGGCTGAACTATCTCTAGTGAGAACAACACACACTAATCCACTCATGGGTTACTGAAGGATTTTCAGTCAGCATCCTAGAAAATGCATAGCTTATCGAAAAATATTAAATGCACATTCTGGCACTTTGTCTTTTAAGAACAATAGCATAGCTGCACATTGCTGCACATGGCACCAAGGCCACGTGCAGCAGGGAGATTATGCCACATGATTATGCTATGTTACATTAATTGTTTTTCCTTTTATTTATAAGTTACAACAAAACTGAATAAAACCAATTTGACAAAGACTAATCAAACTCAAGTAGATTCCAACAGACACAGGAGAAGGCAGAGTAATTTGTGAAGGATTTGTAACCTAGGCATCGTTCTGAGCGAGCCAATGGACAAATCATAATGTATAATAAGAATAATAAGAATAAACTTTATTTATATAGCAGTTTACAATGTGCTTTAACAACAAAGCAGAAACAAGGCGCAATACTGCAATTTGATCCACAAAAGCATCACCAGTTGCTAAACAACATTACAATAATAAGAAATAGGAGGAGAGAAGGGGGATGGACGGAGAGTGAAAGAAGTGTAAAAGAAGAATAGACGGGAATACGTATGAATTATTGTGCATTTATATTCTCTTTCTAGGTATAATTTGCCGTTAGTTCGCTGCACAGGGCTTGTGGATTGGGGTCAGTTTGTGTGGTAATAAGCAGTTTGTTTTTATAGATCCCATGGTTTGCATAAGAGTCAAGTTTTCAGCCTTGTTTTGTGTGTAAGCGAGCTTTGTAAAGGAGGCCCCAGGTATTTGATGACAGACCTGTCATTTATGACATAAATGTGAAAACACTATTCCTCAACATCTTCACAGTGGCTGATTTATTCATCAACTTCTGGTGCCTTGTGTACAATTGTCTTGTCCCTTTTAAGTGCAGGTTTTGCACTTTTTGATCACTGTGAAGGTTTTTTTCAGGTTTGAAAACCATCTGGTTTTAATTAGTTCAAGACAGTAGTTTGCCCCTTTTCATGTCCTCATCCTAGTTGTATTATGTACATGTAAAAACAAAAGCTGTTTGCACTTACAACACCTTAACTATTTCATCTGAAGGACACAAGCACTGGTATGAAAATGAATATGATAATAGTGTAAATTAAGAGTTATTTTTTCTTTTTTTTCTAATATATGTCACTAAACCATGCCAGGAGGGAGCATTCTATTGTCTTAGTATTTCTGCAGGATGGCATGATCAGTCTGGAAAAAATGTAAATTGTATAAAATATGTAAATATACAGTAGGAGAAGACATCATATCACAGTAAAAGCAATAAAAAAGAGAAAGTAAAGCTAAAAACACAGGAAGAAGAAAGTAAAATGACATAAATCAAGTCTATAAAAATGGGTTTTAAGAAGAGACTAAAAGAAGTCATTGAGTCCATCTGCTTTATCTCCTCAGGTGGGTAGTTTGGAACAACCAGAAGGTTTCCACCTGAGGGTCTAAATTCATGAGTGGTAACAAATCAGACACATATGTAGGAGCCAGACCTAGACAGGCTTTGCCAGTGATCAGTGATCACCCAGTGTCTGTGTTGTTGGTTGCTGGTTGTGGACCGGTCCAAAATCTGTGGACATCTCCCAGTATCTGTGTTGTTTGTTGTCCTATCTCTACTTTTTTCTTTTGTCTCTCCTCTGTCCACTAACCTCAACCGGTTGAGGCAGATGGCCGCCTACTCTGAGCCGCTGGTTCTGCTGGAGGTTTTTCTCTTCTGTTAAAAGAAGTTTTTACTCGCCCCCTGTCGCCTTTGGCTTGCTCTTGGTGGTTCTGTTGGGTTTTCTCTCTGTATAGTCATGAGGTCTCAGTCTTGAATTGTGAAGCGCCTAGAGATAATTGGTGATTAAGATTGGCGCTATACAAATAAAGATTGAATTGAATTGAATTGAATCAGTAAAATCTTAAAATAAATTCTAAAATGGACAGGAAGTCAGTGTAAAGAGGACAGTAAAAGGATAACGTGATGTGATGTGAGAAGCTGAGCTGCTGCATTTTGCACCAGTTGGAGGTGGGAGAGGGATTTAATACTGGCGAGAACGACGTTACAGAAATCTAGTCTGGAGATGAATGCATGAATGAGTTTTTCGAGGCCAGAGCCTGGCAGGATTGGCTTGAGTTTGGCCATTGATCTGAGCTGGTAGAAGCAGGACTTTACAACTGGTCTGACATGTTGTTTGAATGTTAGGTTAGGGTCTGTGTCAGGGGTCTACAGCTCCAGGACCACATGTGGCTCTTTAGCCCCTCTCCAGTGACCCCTGTGGCTTTGTCCAGTGATGTTGGTAACACATCCTACAGCAAAAATAAGCACTAGATCAGTAAACGATGAAAAACTCAACTACATAATGAACAAATGTTAAGACAAAACCGGTTGCAAATAAACTACAAAATAAAAATACGAAAATGGACCAGGTTAAACAATATACAAAGTAATAAAAAATTATATGCAATATTACGAAGAGTAACATAAAAAATATAAAATAAATTGAACAAATTAATCAGGAAAATGAACAAAAAATCCTAATATAGTAAATCATTCTATCTATTGCAATGAAAATGGATTAAAATAAATAACAAATCATTCAACAAAATGAATAAAATAATGTCAAAATAAACTGTCAAATAAATGAATATAAACAAGAAAATAAACAGAAATAATGAGCAAAATAATCCGGGACATGAACCAAAATCAGCAACAATGATTAAAATTAACAAAAATGACTAAAAATTTGACCAAATGATATAAAAAAACACCCCTCATTGAATCATCACCTTATCGTGGTGGAAGGGTTTGCGTGCCTGGGTGATCCTAAGAGCTATGTTGTTGGGTGTAATTCATTCCTGGTAGGGTCTCCCAAGGCAAATTGGTCCTAGGTGACAGGTCAGACTAAGGGCGTACTCACATTAAAGTCATTTTGGCTCGAGCCGCACCAGGGCCCACTTCACACCTTTCCAAAATTCGTTTCTGCTCACATTACCCGGTGCTTCGGATCGATGGCTGTTGTACAGACGTCATCACGTCATCTGTACATCATTAGGAAACGCGTCCAACACGGCCAGCCCATGTCCGACGTGGCCTGACACAGCCAGCCCGTGTCCAACACGGTCAGCCCGTGTCCGACGTGGCCCGACACGGCTCGATGCGGCCAGCCCGTGTCCACTGCCTGTGTCCACTGCCCGTGTCCACTGTCTGTGTCCACTGCCCGTGTCCACTGCCTGTGTTGACACAGCTGGGAGTAGGACACACCGTGGGCCAATGGCTTCAATGATGGTAGTGTATCTTCTCCATAAGCAGCAGTTCTCCATAACACAAGCTCTCCATAACACAAGCTAATGGCTCTTAGCCGCTAGCCTCTTTTAGCTTGGCTAACAGCTATTAGCTTCCGGGTCTTTCACGTCCGAGACCCGGAAGTGACTACAGCCTAACGCTATTAGCCGTTAGCCTGTGTTAGCTTGGCTAACAGCTGACTATTCCCTAACCAATTAATTCTCGTTGTCAGAGGTATATTTTTCGCAGTTTTTTTCCTCGGTATAAGAATTTCTCATTGTCAGAAGAGCGCTTTGTCCAAGGTACCACTGTACCTTCCTGTGGGCCCACCATCTGCAGGAAGGATCGTAAGGGTCCGGTGCTGTGTGGTTTGGGTGGCCCCCACAGGTGGGGGCCTGGGTGGTCCAATCCCTGGGTGCCAAAACTAGCTTCACCAGGGAGGAGGCCCTGGGGCAGACCCAGGTCACCCTGGAGAGACTATATCTCTAGGCTGGCCTGGGAACACCTGGAGATCCCCGCAGAGCGGCTGGAGAAAGTGGCTAGGGAGAGGGAAGTCTGGGCTTGTCTGCATAGGCTGCTGGAAGATGATGGATGGACGGAGGGATGGATGGATATAAAAAACTAGGGCTGTCACATGGTTCAAATTTTTAATCTGATTAATCATAGGGTCACTGTGGATTAATTTCGATTAATACTCATTCATTGTTTTTCATTGGGAGAAAAAACACTCATGACAGAAGGTGACATATGTGTTTATCTAAACTAAACAGTGGTTGCAGGAGTAGCAAGATATTTAAATAGTTAGTGTTATTTACTGAAGTCCGGTGACTCCTGTCAGGACAACTGTTTTTCTTCATTTTCTTTTCAGTTTCATAAAGCCTGTGGATTTTTGTCATTATGGTGTTTCTTGATGGTGCTTTATGCAGAGCATCCTGAGATGCAATTTGTAAAACCTCCGTAAATCCCATGTCCTTGATGATATTAACCGGTCTGCTGTTTTTTACAATCCACCTGGCAATTGTGTCAGTTTGTCAGAGGTCGACTTACGGAGGCCCTCTAATAAGTTATCTGATTTAACTTTTTGCTCTATTATTAAGATATTACGGCAAATAATCCGACAAATGACTGCCATGCTGGGGTTTGATTGACATGTCGCAATAGTACCAGCTCGCTAGTGAAGTAGTCATATCTTTAATTTATTCAACATGTTCATAATACTGTACATGAGATATACTCGACTGCAGCTATAGGTAAGTGTTTACACTAACAACACTGTAATATGACTTTGTTTGACATTGCGTGGGGTCAGTTTTACCGCATCAGTAAGCTAACGGCTAATATTAGCTTCCCATGAGTCCCCTGGCATGAACACTTCATTGGCCCCACTGCCGTTGGTCCAAATATGGTCACATCCTGTTTTTGGCTCCAACATGCTGTCCAAGATTAAACTAATATATAGTCTATGGCACACACTCGCCTCAAAAAGTTGAGCCATTTATGTTAATCTTTCGGTGTTTATAGTGTTCTGCTCTTTTTCTTCTTCTATTCATCCGCCACATGAGCTGTACTGTGTTAGAGTGCCCCCACAGTTTCCGGTGGCACTGCACCGTTTTCAACTGAGCATTGCACATGCGTTAATCGTGTTAAAATTTTTAATCAATTTACCCATTAAAATGAATTAATCTGGATTAATTTTGACAGCCCTAAAAACAAGCAAAATAATCAATATATTGAACAAAAATGAACAGAATAATCAAAGAAATGAGCAAAAATGGGGGGAAAAAAAACAAAAAAAGGAACAAAAAATAATCAAATAATAACCGAATTTGTGTTGTCATGTTGTCGGCTAAACCATGAGTCATAGGTTATGTGAGGATTTTGTGGCTCTAGACCTTATTTAAATTTTGTCTCTCCAAAAATGGTTCTGTAGATTGTAAAGGTTGCCCACCCTTAATCTACTCACACACAGTAGGACACAATCTAGGTTTTTCCCTGCGCAAAACCGTCTCCATTGTTATATGAGCAGTACCAACAGGGGTAGACAAGGCCACTGCTGCTGTCACTTCACATCATGAAAACCACAGCCACCCTCGGAGTCGTCGGCAGCATTGGTGAGTCCTCAGGTTCTGGTTTTGAACTGTTCTCTTCTCATTCTTCTGTGGCTTTTTGAGTCCTCAAATGAAATGTCACAACACAGCACATCTCATTTCCCACTGAGAAATTCAGCTTGAAAGCAAAATGCACACATTTGAAAGAAATAGAAGAAAGCTGCAGTTTTACACTTGAAATGTGTGCACAGAGACGCAGCGAGGACATTAGATGCCAAACAAAATGAAGACGGAAATCTTGAGCTTGCAATGAGATTTATACTTTTGGCTCAAGGGAACGGCTGCATTAATCTGAGTCTGTCTGTCTACATTAGCCTTGAGTGATGAGCTTTAACTGCACTTAAGAGCAACAGAGAAACACACAGTTAGCAGCAGTTAAATAACAATAGTCACTCAAGGAGAGAAAAACAGAACAGTCTCCAGTCTTCTTTTCAAACTAATGGATCTTTTAGATATTTATGAGTAGAGGAGAATGGAAAAGAGCCAGATATATCATTAAGTCTGGGGGTGTAAATTCTTATGCATCAGTGAAGTCACTTTGTTTTGTTAATTTCATGTAATGCACTGGGAAAGTAGCTTCAGAATTAGATGGATCAGAGAGCAAATGTTTCATTTGCACTGGCAGATGCATTTCCTGTTCAGACTGATCTCAACACAGCCAAACCATCGCAGGGCAATCAGAAGATATGTTGCGGACTTGATACCGTGACTGGTAGACGGCACTTTGGCAAGCGACAGAGATGGCTACTGCTGATGTGAAATGTTGTTTGTGTCACTATTAATCAAACCAGCCAGTACATTTTATCTAAAAGAACGAGAAATAAATTCATAATACAGATGTGTTTCCCTTAAAAGTCCCGTACAGTAAACATCCACATTTTATGAGTTTTGAGGTGTAAATAGTTTGCGAAGTAAAAAAACATGGACGATATGGACTTGCTCAATTGTACCGGTCCTGAGAAATCCTCACAAGAGGGACAACAGGGGAAACAAACCGCTATGAATGTTTGTGATATGATAAGTCGTAATCAATCACAGTCAAGCAAAAGTTCACTAGTTCTGGCCACATGGGAATTCTAAATCTGAAAATGTAGGATTCAAATTTCAAAATATCACAAATTACAACCAACCATATTTAAGCTAAAATTCACTCCATCCCCATGAGCCAGTTGCCAGTATTCATGGCAATAGCTGGGTTTCCATTCCAAAGTCTCACATTTTTTAAGCAAATTTTCAGAAATCCGATGAAAGGAAAAATGGATGCGTGTTCATTTTCCTCACCTTGTGCAAATCTTTGGAGGTGCTTGATGATGGCAAACAGATGATGCTGCTAGATTTTAAGTCCAGTATCAGTGAACAGATGTAACCTCATTAAAAAGCATCATGTGAAGCTATCTGTCGATTACACATTAAGACATTAAGGCATGGATGACGTCTAACTTTTTCCTTCTGAACGAAAATAAAACC
>JAQQAE010000607.1:0-31334 GCA_029823295.1 Pseudamia nigra
TGGTGAATAAACTGCTCTGTAGGGTTCATATGTTTGTAAATCTGACTGATGACGTCAGTGCCTCACCAGCCATTAACTTCACCGCATGTCACTGTGTCAAAATATAAAGTGTATATATAATAATAAATGTATATGATGATAATCGTAAACCACTCAGCTCTACTTTCTGCAGTAGCCCAGAATTTCCTCTTTTTCTTTCCTTTTTCCCTTTTATTAGGGTCCACTTTTTCCAGCTACTACATTTTAATATGGACCAAAATGACTGACATCACTGGGTTTCTTTGTCGATCACTATATGCTTCTAGATGACTTGACAAGTAGTAAAATGAATAAATTAGAGACACCAACACCAATAGTGCTTCTGTTATCAGTGGTCACAATAGGGGAGGGTGAGGCAGGTATTCATTTTGTTGCAGTGTGCACACTCACTAAATATGAAACAGTTATTCAACTCTGACAGTAGTGTTTGGGAGTAAACAGAAACCGGACTGAAGTAAAAGTATTGTAATTTATAATAATGAGTTGAGTAGAAGTAAAAGTATTCATAAGGCTCATTTTCTGAGGTTCTGTTGTGTTTGATCTCCATACAATCTTTGAGGCTTCAGCCCTGAATCGTGATGCGCCTACAGGTAATTTTACATTATCAGAATGTTCTTTTATTGTCAAGTATTCATACACATGCAAAGAATTTTACTTGACATTAAGGTGCACTCATACTGAAGCGCATCAAAATGACACGGCAGCCGTCTGTGGCGCCTCACGCATTATGATTGGTGCTATACAAATACAACTGAATGGAACTGAAGTTGAATTTTTTTTAAAAGTACATGTACCTGAGTAAGATTTAAAGACTTTGCCATAAACAAGTTAGTCATAAACATGGCATTTCACCTTTATCTTACATGTTATAATAATGTTATCGTACTCAATTTGAAATCCTGAATTATGTAAATGAAAAAATGCATGATATTAATTGATATTTACTTTCAAATGTCCCTTTGGTAATTTTTGGTCATTTACTTGATTCTTTTGTTTATTTATGCTCATTGTGTTACTTCTTTTGTTTATTTTTGTTAATTCACCTGATTATTTTGTTAATTTTTGTTAATTTTGTTGCTTTTTTTCTTAATTCACTTGATTATTCATTTTTGCTCATTTCATTACTGGATTTATTTGTTTTTAATTCACTTGATTATTTTGTTCATTTTGTTACTTGTTTTGTTTATTTTTGTTAATTCACTTGATTATTTTGCTCATTTTTGCTTATTTTGTTACTTGTTTTGTTTATTTTTGATAATTCACTTGATTATTTTGTTCATTTTTGCTTATTTTGTCACTTGTTTTGTTTATTTTTGATAATTCAGTTGAGTATTTTGTTTAGTTTTTGTTCATTTTGTTGATTGTTTGCAGGTGGCACAATACCGCCCTATAATATCATTTAGCTCAAACACAGTCTGTGTAAAAACAAAGTCAGTGCAAAACGGATTGCTACTCACTGAGGTGTAACCAAATGCAACTCAGTCAAAGTACTGTACTTTTTTATATTGCAAATGTAACTAAGACTATTGACAAAACTACTCAAGTACAGATAACAGAGTAAATGCACTTCTATTACTAATGTATTACCCAACTCTGATATTAAGCCAGCTCTGTACGTATGCGTTTTCAAAATAGCCACTAGGTCAGAATGAAGAGAGGATTAGCCCATGAATTGCAGATCACAAGGTAAAAGGTAGAATTATTCCATTTAAAGCTATTAACTGCTTTAAAGTATCAGGTGTTTTACAGTAATGATGTGAATAAAGGCAGTGGAAAGTATTTTACATTGAGAGCTTATGAACTGAGCTTGTCTGACCTTCTAGCAGTCAGTAGGTTACATTACTTCTGACCCATTAGCTAACTGGTACTCCTGCCCTGATCTACCCCAGCAACATGCCCCCTCGCTCCTTCTCTTTCTTTCACGTTCTTTCTCCCTCTCTCTGTCTCCATATGTGCTGCATGTCCTGAAGGTGCGTCATAGTTCCATGTCTGGACTGTCAGAGACGTTTATGTCTTCTTTCAGTTACCCCGGGTGACATGGCATTGCGTTACCTTCATTGGCAGGGCGCACCGTTACCCCTGGTGACAGGGCATTCCGTTGCCCACAGTGACAGGGCCGGGAATCATCAGGCTTCATCTGGACACGCAGAGCTGCTGTGGCATGTGCAGTGAGAGAGACACGGCCATGCCACGGGTGACGTCCTGTGTGTGCTGTGTGTGATAAAGTGTGGATGCTGCTGGGTGAGGGTATGTGAATGTGTGATTTGTTACTATTGAATTGTGACTCCTAGAGGTCCTGAGCACTACATAATGAATGCAGGAAAGTTTGGTGACAGGAATGAAGCTTAAAATTTAAGGTTTGAAATGATTGCACATCAAACCGTGTGCCTTTGTGTGTGTGTGTGTGTGTGTGTGTTCCTGATGAGAGTAGGAGGAAAGTGTGCATGCAAGGATAGCTCTAGGAAACAGTGAAAGGGCAGTGAAGGGTAAAGGAGGATGTGCCATGTGGCACTACATGAATGTCTGGTGCCCTAAATCTCAAAGCATTTCCCTTATTTATTCACTTTACCAGCTTCTTCTGCCATGTGACACTAAGTCAATTATTAGCATAGTGATTGACTAAGAAACTGATTCTGGACACTGGAGGCAGACTTATGTTGATTTGAAGAAACTTTCACATGCAGAGTGACACATTTAAAATGGTAATGCTCTGAAATAATTGCTGGTTGAGATGACAATTAGTGTGACTGAGCAGTAGGAATTGCAGAGTTATACTCCATTGCCAGGCTCGCAGTGGAGGGGGGCGGGGGGCGGGGGGTCTATAAATCAGAAATAGGATCTCTGGGCCATAGCGCACATACACACACAGACCAACCATCTATCAGCGGTAGCATCTTCCTTGCATGTTTTAATGTTTTACATTAACTGCTCTACGTTGTATCAGACAAGTTCAAGTTTGGTCACAAATGACCAATATCATCAATTCCAAATTTAATGATAGATTTGTTAAGCTGTGTGCACATCTATTTATTCAGAAAATACTTGATGAGTCGTACTCTACCTGAGTATCAGCACTATTCCTGCCTGAGTGCCCGCCTAAGGCCAGTACAGCTTGTTCAGATACCCCTCACTTACTACAGTCTGTTGGGTACTTTGGCTGAAATTGTGTAGTCAGTTTAAATGTGAAATTTTTTAAATTCACAAATCCTATCTATAAAGTTACATGACCACACGTCTGGACATTTACCACAGTCTTCTGTACAAAATGTAGTGGGATTTGAATGGCGTGTCCTGATTACTCAGCAAATCTGATCTCCATGCATGGTTTGTATTTGCTGTAGGAAAACTTAACATATGCAGGCTACTTTTTATTTTTACTCAATAGAATAATAAACCTCAAAATAAAATGAATATAAATGGCTGATGTAGGTGGACAGACAGAAAAAATGTAAAGAGGAACTGCTCATTGGGTTCTACATTTTTACTTGAAGAGGAAGGCATCATAAAACTAGAAACCATTAGCAGCCATTAGGCTGGTGTCACTCAGCAGCAGAATAACAACCCAGCCGTTAGCAGGCAAATGGTCCACAGAAGTCATCCCGTCTGAGCGGAACAGAGTCAACTTTTAGATGGCATGACTGAAATGTCCCAACACTGATATCACCTTTTTGTCATTCAGCCAAAGACCCACACAAACAGTAATGGATGCCAGCTTACACTTTCTCCACACACAGGTGCACATCACAATGCACATTGTTTTTCCATTTTCAGTTATCCTGTACTTTTTAATCTCCCATATTCATTAAAACACTTTTATTGTTCACTCGCATATCAGGTAAATCTCTCAGTATTACATATGTTATTTATTAGAGCCCAAGCTAGAGCAACCATAGCTTTTGTAGTTCCATGGGAAACACTGCAGCTGTGACAGGGATTTGGATGAAACAGGACTTCACTGTGAGTGGGTGTGGCTTCACACGTAGCCAGCTATATGAAGCTGTAGAGAACCACTGTTCTTCACCCAAACCCACATCAGGAGGCCAGGTAGATGAGAGAAATTATTATATTAACAACCACGGTTTTTGGAAGTACATATAAGAAAAGTGTTGCCAACTGTGTGTTGGGATACACTAACATTAAGGGAAGAAAAGACATTTCACGACAAATGTGCTAAAAATTAGTCTTAACACAAATATCAGAACTTAAGTCTGTCCATCATTCTGAATTTTACATTGTTATTGTGTGTATTTTTGTATTAAAACAACACTTTTGAAGCCATATTTTGTGCATTCAGACTTAGACACGTCTGTAAACTCCAAGTGTTGTTTGGATGTGATTTCATGCATTTTTTCTGTTGCCCAGTCTTTTCAAATCATCCTGGATGCAATCTGAATATGAAAAAGAAGAAAAAAAAAACACATTTGGACCAGCAGTCTGAATGAAGTTTTAGCAACACAGAATTAAAATGAGTAAAACTAACAGTTTTAAATGACAAAAATCTTGTAATTTAAAACAGAGCGTGAGATTCACAAGGGTTCTGTTAGTTTTATGTTTCACCAAAATGGCTAATTTGTTTCCTGGGTATATGTCATATATTCAGTGACAGGAAAGCAGTATCGGCTTACAGGAGACACAGTCACAGATGCTTAAACACGCAGACAAGCACAGACATAGACTCACCGTCAATTCCTTCTAACTGGTTAAAATTACTGGGTTTGGAAATAGGTTTGCCATGAGTTCCTATGTTTCTAACGTGTAGTTTTAACTTGTAATTTATTTTCCACAGAGAACAAAAGGTCCTATTCATTTGTGGCCTGACGTGAATTCTTTTGGAAAATGACACCTCATCTAGCAGTGAAATTATTTTTTGCAGTATTAATCAATCTGATGGCCTGTCCTCTCTGTTTTTCCTCCTGTTCCTGTGCACAAAAAAGTTTTGTAAAACAGTAAATGTGCCAAGGCAGTGTTTGTCTCTCCTTTTTCACCATCCTCCTCTCTTTCCGTCTCCCCCTCTCTGCCTCCCTCCATGTAAAGGAAACAGTTTAGGGAACAGTTAGTCAATCGGACCACTCTGTCCCGCAGAGGGAGTGCAGAATAACGAGCACTGCCGGTGGATAATGGCCATGATTTAGCTCCCCAGTCAAAAGGTTACACTGCTCTTGCTTCAGAATGAATGGACGTAATAAGATACCCCTTGGATAAGTAAGTCTCACATGTACTGCAGTGCTGTTGAGCCCCAAAAGTACACTTTTAACAGTTATTTTCAGTTCCAGGGGTGAACAAAGTTCTTTCTGTAAAATAATCTGTTTTATTGATATAAACACAGTTATTGAGGGAAAGTGCAAGGTGCAAGGAAAAGGTGATACATGCAGAAATTACACAGGAAATCACAAGTGCTATTACTATTATCTTGACGCCTATAGGAGCCCAAGAACCATTGGCCAAATATAATGTCCATCATGAGGAAACACAGAAGAGGTCAGAGATGGAAAATGGGTTGATTGTTATCTCATAGCTGTTGTAATTCTACACGTGAAGCCAGGTCTTGAGTCAATCAGCGAGGCAGTGAGTAAAGCAGTCCATAAATCTAACAGTTGGATGTTGTGAGAAATGATACGAGACATTTTCCCGCCCACATGAGGCACAAATGCACAAATAAGCACCATGTCAATGATAAGACACAGTAGTAATCAAGGATTTATTCCATACAGCCCACAAGCTCTTTCAAGCATTTACAAGTGTTTGCTGTTCACATATTGATTTGATTTGTTGTTTGTCTGTCTCTGATCTTGCCTGTGAATGTAAAGTATAAGTTTACATGCTGGTGTGTGTTTGCATAGCTGTTGACATGCGGTAGTGATTACATGTATATTTCCAGTGCCTGAGCCCTAGAGTTGGCTATTTGAAACACATGCTTTCTTTGTTCCTCTGTTGGCTACTGTGGAAGCTGAGAGGGTGGTATACACCCACTCACACAAACACCGAGGCAGGATGGTAACTTGCTACTGAGTCAACACTAATTAATGCCATATTGCCTGTTTTCAAGCCAACTTTTCCATTCGTTTTTTTTCCTTTCTCTCAAGTGATATAGTTATACAAAGTCAGGTTCTCACGAGAGGCAGATTAATAGGAAAATGCAAAGGTCGATCAATAATTTCACTGTGAAATAACCATCATTAAGTGAGAGACAACAACAAAGTGAGGTCAATAGTTTTGATTGATTGACTCCTGACTATTCTGCTTCTTCTTTAAAATCATACACAGCAACATTAAATAACCTTTTTTATGTTTTAACCGCTGCATAAAATAGATCACTAGTTTTCAACGGGTCTGGCCTTTGACCCACATTTTCTACTGGTCATTGAGTCACGCCACGCTTTCGTCAAATACAGGCTGGACAAAGGCATGTTTTAAATTTTAACTAGTAAGCCTAAACAATTTTATCACTGCAAATAAAATAATCAGAAAAAATGTGCAAAAATGAACAACATACAAAGCATATCTGAAATTTAAAAAAAAGAAATAAACTAGAAGGAGAGCACAGACCAAGTAGCTCAGTTCCCCCATATTATTATTTACAGCACAAATTAAGAGTCCCACATATGATTTATCTTCATTATTTGATTTCGTGACCATGAAAACTAATGATTGCATTTGGAATCACAATATTATTAGTTCATGTATAATATGCTAAGTTCATCTATGGCCCTATCTCACGAGAAGTGCAAAACTAAACGAAATAATGGACGATTGAACAGAATTTTTTTTTTTTTAAAGGAAGGAAAAAACTAAAAAAAATAAACAAATCAGAACAAAATAATCAATAGCATGAACATAATGATCCACAAAACGAATAAATATGTACCGTAACAAAAAGAACAAAATAAGCACTAAAATCAAAAAAAGGAACAACACAGTGCACAAAATGAACCAAACTGGTTAACAAATAAAGAAAAGTAAGTCAATAAAATGATCCATAAATTATCCAAAAATTAACAACAATAAGAAAGAAAAGAACAAAAAAAGAAAAGAAGCAACTAAATAAAAAAAATGAAAAGTTAGAAAATAAGAAAAAAAATGAACAAATCAATCAAGAAATAGAACAAACTGAACAAAATTCTTCACAAACATCTTCAAAATTAACAATACAATACAAAGCACAATGCAACTTGCTATGTTCAGTCAAATGTCAGGATGATAAAAGATGCTGCACATCAATGAAAGTCTGACGTTAAAGAATTAAAACTACAAATTATATGGATTATGTTTTGAAATCCATTCATAATGAGTCTGCAGCTGACATTGGATCCCGACCCACCAGTGGAGAACCAGTGACATAGATCAATGTGCAACACAAAATTGAAAAAAATAGTGTGATTCTGTCCCAGCAACCTCATTAGTGTATGTTGTTTGGATGGAAAACCATCTGCCTCATTTGTCATTTATTGTCAGGCTAATTCAGTGTTTGTCCATGTTTCTCTACATGTGTGTGAAAGAGTGGGAGACAGACGGAGGAGAGGGTAATGTTTCGATGCACAGACGGTACCGAGTTTGTTCCTCTTCGCTATTATTCTATCTTCTGCCTGGATTTCTTTCTCCCATTTCCACATGCTCCTTGTCTCTTCTCTTGGCCACTCGCTTTTCTCTGTCTTCCTTCATTTCATCTTTTGTTGCACAATGTGCCATGAAGAATCCTTGTTCTTCTTGTCATTATTTTAAGAAAATTAGATTGTTGCCATTGTTGGAAAAAAGTACACCTACTCTGTTAAAATGAATCATAGCAAATGAGAGACAAATGGTACTATCAGAAGCACAAGAGCTTCTTTGGGTCATGAGTTGGCCAGATGATAGCCCCTGTTGAAACTACTTCCTCTATATTTTAGAGACACTGAATGCTGAACTTCATGTATTGATTTTTGTTTAAGATTTTGAAGTGGATGTGAACGTTTTTAAAATGAACTCTTCACTTCAAGGCTCACCTTTACTCCTGACAATCTTTCTTAATTCTAGCCCGTCTCCCTCAGTTCTCATGCATCCTCTGCAGCACTAACCCTTTTAAAAAAACAGTGAAGAATATTCTTTCACTGCAGTATTTCTTGTGGAGAAGCAGATTGTCTATGAGGTGTTTGTGTGTGTGTGTGTGTGTGTGTGTGTGTGTGTGTGTGTGTGTGTGTGTGTGCACCACTAGGCATGATGCAGTGACATTGCCACAGAAGTAGGATCTAGGTCAGTGGCTGCTGTATTAGTGTGTGTGGTGTGTCTGCACATACTCAGTTGTTTAGTCTTTACTTTTGTGGGTATTTATGCATGCACATGTACTGTATGTGTATTGTATTGTGATGTTGACTCACTAAAATAGTCAGTCTGTGTTCAAAGTCAGCAGCTTGATATTCAGCTTTCAGCATGCAGCCTGAGCACAAACGTGCACGCAGGTTCACGAGAATACACATAAAATTTGCCGCGTACACTCGCCTCATCAGCCACTACTCCATATTTGACATCCAGCTGGCTCCACTCAGATGATTGACATGTGAGACAACCAATTATAAAAGGCGAGGAAATGAACATGAAGCACATGTAGCAGTGGGACGCTGGTGTTGGATTATGAATAAAACATTAGAAAACTGGCTCATGGTTTGATTTGGATTCTGTTTCACATTTGTTTGTTGCTGCATGTTGTTGGCAGACAGACAATATTGGGGAGACGTGTCAGGTAATGGTGTGTGTGTGTGTTTATGTATCAGATATTGCCAGACACTGACACCTGGCAAAATTCACTGCCAAAATGTCACAAAAATGTACTTACAAGGTTCCTCTGAGCATTTCTCAGAGTATTTCTGAGCTTTATGATGGGACACTACTCAGCTGGCAGCTTGATTATATGCGTCATTTGGAAAAAAGCATGGAATAGTTGTGAAAATTAACCATACAAGTAACTTCTGTGGAATCTCTCCTTTTAATTTTGGTATGGGAATTGTTACTTTGGCTAGTGCTGAAGCTATGAAGATAGGATGCATCTGGGGTAGTCCAATCCAGATCCCTGGTAACTGAGAGCTGAAGCAGGGGAAAGAATGCAATGCAGGAATGTCAGGCTGCCTGGGAGCGCTGAGCCACAAACCACAGGGTGACCAAAGAGATGGCAAATGCTCTTGCTTTCTCTCTGCTGCTCTATCTCTCTCTCCTCTCGACCCTCTTGGCTTCCCAGGCTACTGAAAGATGGAACCCAGGACACACATCAGAGTTCACATGGCAGCACTTAGTTAGGATGGCTGCCCATTTGAAAGTATAACTCCACCCTTAAGGCTGATCCAGAGTGGAGTAGCCACACACAATTTTAGGAAAAGTTTCTGCCCTTGGGGTGCTTTTTAAAAGGACAGATGTTGCTGAGACCCACATATTTCATGGCCAACCTTTGCAAGGGACAAAGACTCACACACATGCACGTCTATGTATATGGTAAAAGCTTAATTTGGGCCAGTAGATGCCTCTAGGCTTTTTTTTGGAATAATTACTGGATTAACCTCAAACACTGGGGGAAAAAATAATGTAGGGAAGGTGAATTCGTTGAGTGGAAAGTTGATCATTTAAATTTCTCCATAGGTGCATTTAAGAACCCCCTCAGTCATTTGGCTGTCAAGTTTACACTGGAGCTATTGCAAAAACTTTTTGTTTGGGCAACTGAGTGTATGTACTCTGTTTTTTTCCGTACACACACTCACACTGTGCTGTTAATTTCATATATTCCCTTATTGTGTGTAAAAACATCGCTGAGAGGAATGGAGATGGATGGAAAAAGGCCAACAGTGGTTATTTCAAGTCTGTAATAGTTTCCTGAATGCAGTTTAGTGCAGTTAAGCAAGTAGTCTGAGATTAAAAACTTTCCAAAAGCAAAACAACCTTTAGAACTCATGCCACAATAAATATGACATTATTGTGTATATACACCTTGCGGTGCAATATAAACACATCAGTGATGTAACCTGGGGTCATCGGGTGTTTTGGGTCATTGAACATCATACATGCTCTCCCAGGCGACCCAGCCGAGGGTGATCAGTCCTCGACTTGTGTTTGGGTAGCTTGCGTGGTGGTTCATGAATTGCCCCGTTTAATCTACAGCCATCACAATAATCTTCCGGCAGCATCAGTGATGTTCCTGATGGATCGTCTGTTTTGCAGCCCTCTCATATTACAACCAGTAACTGCTGTATATCTGGCACACAACTGATTTTTTTTAATCAAATACTTTAGTTTATATGACCATAGCCAATGATCATTCCTACTGTGAAATATGACCTGTGATAGTGTTTATAAAATTATGTCCTTACAATAGACCCATATTAGTTGCACATATTAGTGAACAAAGTGATAGTTGCATCACTCATTGGTTCCAGAACAGCTGTTTTGAGGCCAATCAGGTTGTAACATCCTGGATGACATTTTAGAGCCAACAACAGGATGTAATCATATTTGGACAAATGGCAGCAGAGCTACCGGATCATAGTATGTCAAAGGTTTTTTGGGTAAGCTAATGCTAAATGCAAGTTTACTGACTCTGTAAGACTTCACCAACAACTCATGAACAAAGTCATATTACAGTGTTGTTAGTGTAAACACATACCCACAACTACAGTTGAGGATCTGTCAGGAAAAATTCTGTGCTATTAAATAAATAGAAGCTACAAAGATCCAACTTGGTTGACCTAGACCCTGAGCCAAGTTACCATAGCGACTTGTCAATTAGCTTCCAGCACAGGAGTGATTTGTTAGATTATTTACCATAATATCTTAATAAAGGAGCAAAGTGTTAAAGCTGGACCATCACATCACGTATTAGAGCGTCCAAATAAAATGTTTGAGACCATGATGACTCATGACATAAATGTATTCACTTAGTAATTTCGGCGAGAAGTCTGATGGGAATCATGGCTTCTTGGAGCCCAGTGAACAGTGCCCCAGTGGCCAATGCCGGTATTACATCTTTAAGTTTCTTCCGCATCTGCCTCAATGTACAGCCTCGATCCGCTGGTCCTTACGGACAACATTTTATCCTGACAGATTTCATCCTGACATATTTCCAGGGTAACTACTGGAGAGTTCATCATATTCCACCATGTGTCATCCTGACATAGCACGATGCCCATGTCTTAAGGATAAGGAAAAGATATCAGCAACTAAGTTTAGGGAAGAAAGGACAGTAAAGAAACATGGCATAAAACACGCAAAATGTTTGGAACACACACTGGAGTGGGACTTGAACTCACCTGTCATTGGAGTTACTGTGCTAGGCCTTAGACTCAAAAGGATTACATGTTATTTATTTTACCACTTGACGGTACTTGAACAAACAACCCATGTGATCGGCTTTGGTTGGATGACATAGTACTCGATTTTTTTTGCACTCAGATGTTATTATTTGCTCGAATATCTTTTGCTTTATTAATGCAGAAATTAGGTAATTTGTTTTAATTTTTTAGTTTGGGTTGTAGTTTTGTCATCACATACTGTACATCCTCTAGAGCAGTGCTTCCCAAACTTTCATGACCCAAATCATTAGTCTATGTATCATGAGAAGGAGTGCATCTGTGCACAGATGAACATTCTTGACCAGTTTAACTGCTATTTCACAATACTGCGAGGCTTACAGTATTATCTAGAGCAGAGGTCTTCAACAAGGGGTCCGCAACCCCCAGACAGTCCTCAGAGGTGCTGCAGGGGGGTTGTGAAAATTTCGGTGCATTAGACAATTTTTAAATTATTTTTCCCCCAATGTTTTAAAAAAAAAAATTAAATCTTTGCAAAAGTGTATTTTCCTCACTCACCTACTTGAAAAACAAGTACAGGTCCAGACTACACCCTGAGGCTGATATGCATGCCATTCAGAAACATTTGTAGCTCTTAGTTTAAAGCCGAGAATACCAATGGGAAAAACACACAATGTGAACCATCAGACCGTGAATGCACCACTCCAAGTGCTAGTAACATTAAAACAGACTGTGGCACGATATTGTGGATGTGTCTAATTCCTGACTTCTCAAACTTTTCAAACGAGCTCTAATCTATAACAAACCACCGGTTGCTACAAACAGGTAAAGTGTGTCCAGTTGTGTGTTACATGTACCCGGTGTGTTCACCAGGTGTTATGGCAGATTACGGAGTTACTGTACAGTAGTGATGCCTCGTTAGCTACACAGTGCTGCATGTGAGACTGAACATAGCGGTGTGGACGCAGTAACATGCTATGAGTGTGCTCGTCACCCATCAGTGTGCCTGTTCACTCTGGTCCATGGATCTATGAGGAGCTGTTACTTGAGTCTGGTTGTGAGTCACTACAGTCAGGTAAACTAACAGCAGATACAACATGTCACTGTCAAAGTTCTAGTTAACAGAGTTTTAGCAGACAGTGTCATTTCTCTCCATAAGACAAACCTCCAGTCTGTGTTTCTACTTAACATGTAGTTAAGTTATATGCAAACTTAGATTTACTGAGTTTTTTTTTTTTATGGTGGGGGCATGTCTTCTGTCTGATCATTTTCCATCAGGCATCTCTGGATCCGAATGGAAATGCTGAAAGTCAGACCCTTTATCTTCTGTGTTTCTGGAGAACTGTTTTATATGTACAGTATGTAGCATTTTTTAAAGTGGGTAGATCATGTTGACTTGGTCATTGTAATTGTAAAAGTAGCTCACAAACAAAAAAAAAAAAGGTTGGGCACCCCTGGCTAAAGGATTCACTGTCTCACCATATATATGTTTAAAGAAACATAAATCTGTTCATTATTTTAATAGCTCAGTATTGTATGTAAGATAACAGACATGGTCATTCATGGCAGTGGCACTAATAGACAATCACTCATTTTCATTTCCACATTTTTGTTAAAATAAAGACATCAATTTGAATACCTTATATGTACGATTATCATGCAATCGACAGACAACGTTGATACTGACAATGGTATGAGTTGACGATTTTTGTGTACGACAGTGGCACAACCCCCTCCTTACTGTACCTTGCACATGTTTAAAATAAAAACATGAATTTATGAACCTGTGTATTATTTGAATAGTTTATTATTGAATGCACAATACTGCGATGAACTGGCGACTCATTCAGGGTGTACCCTCCCTTCGCACCAAGTCAGCTGGGATAGGCTCCAGCAAACCCCCCGGAACCTTGCGAGCATTAAGGGGTAGAAAATGGATGGATGGATAAATGCACAATAACAAGAAACATTTATACATATACATATCAAACCCAGTTTAATATAAGACACAATTTCATACAATCTATGTATTTATACAATATATATTGTAGGGGGTCCCTGCTCCATCTCCCCATCTGTCAGTGTGGCTCAGTAGGTAGAGCAGGTTGTCCATGAACCAGAAGGTTAGCGTTTCAGTCCCCTCTCATGTCTGCAGGTCAAAGTGCCCTTTAGCAAGATATTGAACCCCAAGTTGCTCCCAGTGAGTGTCACTGGTGTGTGAATGTAAAGCACTTTGAGTGCCGTAGGGTAGAAAGGCACTATATATGTGTGAGACCATTCACCATTAGTTTGGGGGTCCTTGGTTTGAAATACAATTAAAACCCCTGATCTAGAGAGAGGTAGGCTAAATAAATCACATTTTTGTTTTATTTTTTGCTCTTTAAGACATTATAAACACTTTAATACTAAAGTATTACATTTAGGCAAAGGTGGCAGGCTCTCATTCATTGCCAAGAGAATGATAATCACAATAATGACAACAATATGAATACTCGGTATCAAAAACACCGTTCTTGTTTGCTTGAAATGCCAAATTGTTTTCTGATCCAAATAAATTTTTCTGGGTCTCAACCCAGTGCCTGGGACTGGCTGCTCTAGACCAACACCGGCATCTCATATCTCCCGCTATCTTCCTCTCTTACGATGTTTCCCGTATCGATTTTAGTTTTTTATACACTGCCCCTTAACAAAGGGGAGGGGGGCGGGGGGCACTAATGTTTAAGCAGACCATCATTATCTTTGAGTACTGCACAGTCATCATGACACTGTTTGAATAGGTTTATGCAATGTCACAATGCTGCATTAACTTTTTGCCAAGCTCTTGTGCTGCTGGAGAGTCAGAGCTCTGCATTAAGTCTTCTTTGACACATCCTAGAGATTCTCACTGGGTTTAAGGTCTGAACTCTGGTCAATTCATGTGTGAAAATGATGTCTCATGCTCCTTGAACCACTTTTTCACAATTTGAGATCCATGCAGCGCATGTCATCTTGGAATATGCCCTTCCATTGAAGCAAGAAATGAGACGCTCATCTCTGTGTTAGTAAAGGTCTAATAACTTGTTGCAGTTGAAAAATATTAAGTGCAGTAATTATTCAGTGGAAAGCTCAGTACTATTTTTAGTTAACTCCAGGTTGGGACTTTTTGGAGCATTGTATGTATTATTTCATGTTTCTCTGTGATTTCTGCTTCCTTGTCTCTGTAGCTACACTCCCAGATTTTAGCATTGCTTGCAGGCTATTATGTCTTTTTGACTTTGCTGTAGTCTGAACTGCGACTTTCTAATGCACCCAGAGAGATAAAGATAATGAGTTGGTAGCTTATCGGTTTCTCATACGCCCCTGTCATTGTTTTTCTGTCTGGATTTTTTTGGAACGCCTGTGACACATGGCAATGCGGCAAATGCAATCACCTTTTGGTTCTGACACATTTCTCACTGACTTTGCTCATCCTTCCGTTTCTTCAGATTCTTCAGTTCACCATAATAAACTCACATTTTTTTCCCCCTTTGTATATAACAACTGCAATAGGTGTCTGTGGAGGTCCTCAGTACAGCTCATAACAGCTAGGTATTCATTTAAGACCAAGGTGGTGAATGTAGATCTTCACAGTGTGGAGGTTTGAAAGACATGTTTGGCATTTCTTCAGCGACAAAAGCCAGACTTCAGATTCAGTAGGAATAAAAGGGTAGGGGAGAGAGAGGATAAGGGTTTTGTTTAAATACTCATGTTAAAGCCAGAATTGCCTACAGACACATAAACATATGGCTGTCATTTGCCATCATGGTGAATCTCCACGATGTCACCCTTATATTGCACAGATAATTTCTCTCGAGCACTTGGAGAATTCTGTCACTCTTAGTAAGTCATAACAGAAAATCCACTCTGTGTGTATATTTGGGTGCATCCATGTGCATATATGTGGATAAACACTTTTCCATGTGTGGATACAGCTGCATTAGAGGTTGACAGCCTTATTGCATACGTGCTGTCATCTCAATCACTCATGCCTGCTCCGTTCGCTGCATGTTTAGTATTTCAGTTTGTTGCCGAGGAGCGGCTGACTGCAAGGCTACAAATGTCTGATTTTATTCATGCCTTAGTGGTTGTGCTCTGAGCGCTCGTTTTATTCTCTGACCTCGTAAATGTCTCCCTTGTGAACGCTTAAAACATGGAAAAGGGGAAATGGAAGGGAAAAAGGTCAGGGGCAAGATGAGGGAAGCGTGAGGGAGAGGAAAAGAAGAGTGAGTGATTACAAACAGAAAAAGTCATAGTTTGTATTACAGGAGGCTATATTCATTAATACTTGTTTTTTTTTTTTCATTTAGCGAATGCATAACAGAAATTTGCATTTAAGCAAATGCATGTCTTTTACTCTATTCATCGCTAAAATTTCTTTTCAGTTTGTGTGATTATACCTGTAGAGGCCTGTGGGAAGTGTTTTGTCTGGGTCCTTGTTTTTCATGCAGAACTTGTACATTTTTCTCACAGAAATTAAACAAAGCTTAGACTGAGAAATTAATGGATGACTTCCCTCTTTCTTTGGGGCTCACCTTGCAACACAGTCACATTCTCCCACTCTTACAGATATTCACCACCAGTCAAAACTCTTTAAGTGTTTTTTCTTTATTATTGTTATTTTCAGCATTACAGCTTAATACAAAGGATAGCCAAACTGTGAAAGAATATAAATGGCATTATGTAGTGAAGTTTTGCTATTATTTGTGTGTCATTGTTTGCAACAGTCTTTCACTTGACTCTGCTGGCAAATGAAAGCCGGTGTGCTTCTTTTGTTTCCCAGCTTACAAAAGGCATAAAGGAACAGCAATGTTGTTGCTAACAAATGGCTGCGAATGGCCTAAAGCACTTAAAATATAATAAACATAGTCAGTGTTAAATCATATTTTTTTACTTGGAGTTATGAAGTTCATGTGGCAGAGATAGAGAAGCAACTTACCCTGGTAAATACGATGGCCTTGTACCCAGCTGTTTGCACATGTGCATTGAGAGACTTAAAATTTTTCAATTTTTCTGATGTGTACGCACTAAGGCCATAGACAAAATATTTGAAAGTGCCTGAAAATATTAGGTTGGTTGGGAAAATCTGTTGGCCATTTTGTGTGCTCATATGGATCAGTTTCTCTGACTGTACTTATTTAATGAACATACCTCACTTTTGCCTGATTGTTTTAATGTATCCAACTTGTCATGGTTCATTCTGTGTTTGTTTTTTTTATTGTTTCGCATCTGCGCTGCCTGATGCTGGTCTCTCGATATGTTTACAATTCTCCTGACAAAAACATGGCGGTCATGCACAAGAGTGCTTTGCGAATTTCAGAGTTCTACAGCCCTATACCTACTTCGATTGAGTTTCGTTCATGATGGACCACCTTTTTTTTTTAACTGTTTCCATATGTGTTCAGTTTGGATGTATTCTGTATTAATTAATGTTGGAAATAATGAAAGGAAAGGAAAAACACTGATGTGTCCTGGTATTGTACATATAATGTAATGTACATAAAATGGTCCAGAAATGCAGGCTGACATTGAGTTTTTGTAAATCTTCTAAACTATGCATGCCTTGCTCTAGTTCCCACCATCCAGCTACTCAGGGGACAGAAAATAATCTGCCTACCAATCAGCACCAACAAATCCCCAACCAATCACAGAGTTTGTCAGGTCACTAAATATTGTTGACTTAATTTTTTTCTCCCTTTGCGCTTCCGTAAAAACTTCAGGGTGTCTTTTAGAACAACAGAGAACTGAAAAACCCTAGACATTTCTCACATTTATTGGTTTCTTTGTGTCTTTCTTCCTCACTTCCTTTTTGCCTCTTATTTCTTTCTCTGTCACATGCACACTGAGGCACTAAAAACGGGGACAAGCGCACACATGGGGATTTGGAAAGTGGTTTTGGACATTTGCTATCCTTCTAAGCACTTAAGGGGGATTTCAACAGGGGAAAATGGAGGAGAAGAGAAATGGAGAGGAATGAAGTATAGAGGAGAGACGGAGGAAAGGCGAGTGTATCTAAATAGGATAATAGAAGACTACTTCCTTCCTCAGAGTTCTTTTTTGAGCCCCCTAACTTCACTCTGTTCCCTATGTAATTTTGTGTCAGTATAATTTTGCCTTCGCTTCCACATCATCTCCTGTTTGTGAGCGCCTTTCTTTGATATATGACTCTACAGAATTGAGGTTTCTGTTTGGTTATGCAAGTTTTTGTGTTTGGTCCTTAATTACAGCCAAACAAGTATGTTGCTTGCCATGATGGACATTTCAGACTGAGGTGAAGGATTCTTTCCACTTAAGCATGAACCAGTTCATACAATCTGAGCCGCACTGAAGAGAGAAAAAGAAGAGATATACTGTAGGTGCCATATGTTTGCTCTAGCACATTTCAGTTTGGGCTTTTTAACTTGTTAGTATAAATGATATTGCCAAAGCATGAAAATTACACAATTGAACAGGATTAGTTGCAAATTACACTGTTCACAGGGAGCTGTAATCTATAAAGAATCTCACAAGAAATGGAAGGAATACGCATAAATGAATAAACTGCTAAAAGATGCAGACAGTCAATTTCCATTATCAATACAGAAGGGTGAAAAGACTCCTGCTTCTGTTATTTATTTTTTAAGTGTACACATACTCATGCCAGTTTCTATGACAGACGGTTCCCTCCTCTCCTCTCCTCTTCCCTCATCTCCTACTTCATCCACTTCATGTTGCCTTCCTTGATAAGTCATTCTATCTCTCTGCCCTCCTCCTGCAGGCAAATGACACTAAATGCTTGTTCTGTGTAAGCAAAAATCCCTCCATCGCCCTCTTCGCCTTTATCTCTTTTGCTCTTCCTACACACTTAACCCTATTAGTTACTCTCCGGTTAACTTGTCATTTCCAGTCAGTGTGTGTGTCCTTGTGTGCGTGCACATACACACACTATTCTTTTGCAGTATCCCTCTTGCACGCATGCACACCACCTACTCTACTATCCGTTGTTCCAACAGAATTACACTTTCCATGGTCGGAAAAGGCAGAGTGATAGAGATGGAAAGAGAGTGGGAGAAAGACAGGCCTCAGTGGCTGGAGAACTCCCTTTGTAACTCACCAATCAAAGCAAGGGATACAGAGGGGGCTTTTGATGTATTGTTAATGTTAACTTTTAGCATAGTATTGTTTATATTGAGGTAAAGCTGCACAGTTAACAGGCCTGGATGATGGCCCATGACACACTCAAAAAGCATCCAAATGCATGTAATTGGACCATCATCCTATGTGATCATACTTTAGAACTGCAAAGGGCTGCAATCTAATGCTAGGGTATGCCATGTTAAGAGGATTTTGTTGATTATTTTGTTAATTTGTGGTCTTTTTTTACTGATCATTCTGCTCAATTTTGGTTGTTTGGCTTAGCTTTTGTTTGTTTTTGAAGCATTTAATTTTTCTTTTGCTCATATTTTGTCCCCTTTGTAAAGATTTCCTTAAATTTCTTTATGTTGGTGGTGATTTTGGTCATTTTTTTGTTCATTTTAGTATATTTTCAGTTTTATTCTTTCTTATATATTTGAGTCCAAAAAAAGAAAGAAAACAGTGCACTTTCCTCCATAAATCAGCAAGTCAATGTAGCCACAGTAGTTGCAATGTGATTTATTTTTCACCAAAATAGTGCTGCCCTATATTGTTGGTCATGGCACATCAAACAGGGCATATGTTGCTTGGATCTTTGATGCTGTACGATGCAAGCAAAGGTTTCAATGTATTGTGACAGTCAACACAATGTGAACCCGAGCAGACCCACTAGAGGCAAACAGTGGTGCATACTGTATGTGTGTCTGTGAGTGTGTTAGATGAAGGTTTTCATGGGTGGCGTGACTGGCCTGCTGTTGAATCTAATACAAATTATCATACAAATTAGTTATTTAGGGACTTTACAGAAGTCCATGTCCAGCTGAGTGTCTTCTTGGTTTTCAGTGAAAATTCTAAGTATTATCTAACATGTGGGTGTGTGTGTGTGTGGGGGGGGGGGGTGAGTTCTTAAGTCTGAGATGTCCTATATGCTGCTAATTCACCTCGCAACCAAAGCCGACAGGTTCTCATCATCACTGATCACCACACTGAAGTGGATTCTACGTAGGAAATTATATTCAAATCACTTTCACACACACCTTGTGAAGTCACTGTACAACCCCAATTCCACAACAGATTGGATGTAAATAAAATGTGAACAAACACAGAATTCAATGATTTGCAAATTTCATAATCCCATATTTCATTCCCAACAGAACATAATCAACAACTGAGCTTTGGTCCAGAGAAGACTGCAGTATTTCTGGATCATATGGCTTCTTCTTTGCATGATATAGCTTTAACTTGTATTTTTGTTTTGCACAGTGAACTGTGTTCACAGACAGTGATTTCTGAAAGTGTTCCTGAGCCCATGCAGTAATGTCCAGTAGAGACTCATGTCTGTTTTTAATGCAGTGCTGCCTGAGAGCCCGAAGATCACCAGCATCCATCTCTGAATCTTGTGAAGATATTAAACTTTTTTCTGAAATTGTTCCATAATTTTAGCTGCAGTTTGTTGCAGATTGGTAAACCTCAGCCCATCTTCAGATCTGAGAGGCTCTGCTTCTCTAATATGCTCCTTTCATACCTAGTCATGTTACTGACCTGTTACCAGTTAACCTAATTAGGTGTCAAATGCTTCTCTAGTTGTTTTTGATTTGTGCCAATTACTTTTCCAGTCTTTTGTTGCCCCTGTTCCAACTTTTTTGAGATATGTTGCTGCCATCAAATTCAAAAGGAGCTAATATTCTCCATGATATGGAAAAATGTCTCAGTTTCAACATCTACTGGGAGGTTTAGGTTTTCTTGGGACTAAAATATGTGTTTATGAGATTTGCAAATCATTTTATTGTTTTTATTTATGTTATTTACATCCCAACTTTTTGGGAATTGCAGTTTCAAATTGTTGAAAACCAGTTAAAATGGATTAAACATTAGACAATGAGGTCTGTTAAAGGGTTAAGAGACAATCTAACATATGTAAAGTATAGCGGAGATTAAAGTTTTTGGCATCTTCTATAATCCTGCCGCTAATAGACGGACATTTTTCAGTATCTGGTTGCACAGGCTCGATATTTCACTGAAGCGTAATATTCTGGAGAAACGAACCTGTCAGCGTTTGAAAAAGAGTTGGTTGATTTTTATCATCTCTGCCCATGCATTTTTGACATTTTCTAAAGTACTTTCAGCGGAATGGTCATGTAATATTTATCTGCTCGAGGGAAGCATTTGTCGCTTATAATAAAAGGAAGAATGGAAGTTTGGTGCCAGTCTGCAGGACACAAAATGATATGTTGAGTGCAAGATGTCAGTATATTTTTACTACTTTCACATAAGTATCTCAATCGCTTGTGTACAGACGTAACTCAGTGTTGACCTCCCTCCCCACCCTTTCTGCTTTATTGACAATGACGGCATGGACACATACATTTATTGCACGGATCCTATTACAGGTTGAAATGATAACTAGTGTAATAGACCAAGCTATGGTGGGAATGCACAGAAGGCTATAAAAATGTATTGCAAATATGATATGTATCACACTGAAGAGGGGAGAATACAGACTAAATCACAGCCATAGACACGTATCAGAATTGACGGGTAATGGGTTTTACCATATAGTGACCAAGGAATGCATTATGACCTCTGTAAACCTTCTAAACTGGCGAAACACAGTCATATGTCCATAATGGGCTGGAATGGAAGCACCCTAAAAGCACTTTCCTCCTGTTTGTTATTACCATAAAACCTCTGTTGCATATAAGCACTGGGGTGTGCTCCTAAACACACATCCAGCAAATTGTGTTTTATTTAAATGCAAATAGAAGTCATGTTGTCATTTCACAGACTGTCCTCGAGCTAAAACATAAATTCAGTCGAGGTGAAGGAAGTACAAAGGTAGGAATTAACAAACTGGTATTTTTTTTCAGTAATTACCAAAGTTTTATTGGGTTGTTTATCATATTTGAAGGTTTTTCCACTGTCGAATTAACATCTCAGTAGGTGTTTGTTGTTTTTTACTCAAATTAAGAGGCTGCATGGCTCTTAATGAGCTGAGCAGTTTAAAGTTTTATACACCTTCTTGGAATGCGGGGGAATAAAAGTTAATAAGCAGTTGACTGAGGAGAGAATGAGTTTATTATCCGTTACTTTTCCAGCTAAAAGATGATGTACTGTATAAAGTAGGAGTGCTGGTCTGTGAATTGCAAAGCTGTGTCACTTCCAAGAAAGTGTTGTGTAATCAATAAAACATGTAATCACTACTACAAAAATGTGGGGAAAGAAAATAGAAACAGGGTGGTGCAAAGCAATTTATTTTGCTTGTATTATGCAGAAATTAAGACCTGTATTGTGCAGAACTGTGGGTTTGTTACTGTTTGGTGGTACAGTAGGCTGTAGTCGCATATACTCCTATTACCAGATGTTGTTTGTGTTCGAAATCTGCTCCGTGACCACAGAGGTAAGGACTGCGAAGTTTAAGCAGAAGTGAGTAGTACTCAAGTACTTTTACCTTTTGCATGAGTATTTTTTTTTTCTAAAAAAGGAAAATGTGTACTTGTGAGAGTAGGGTAGTTGATGTTGATCCTACTCTGTTCCATTTGTGGCAATGAACATGTACTGCTACTCACTTACATTTTACATCAATGAGTAGGAGTAAAAAGCATGAAATGAAAAACAAACAAAACCAAATGTAATAATCAATTAAGATTTAAAAAATGACCCAAACAATAAAGCAAATTAACAAAAATGATAAAAATAATGAAGCAAATTAACAAAAATCAACAAAATAGTAAAAAAAAAAGTAAATTAAAAATAAACAAAATGAGCAAAATACTCAAGTAAATGAACAAAAATGAACAAAACAAGTAACAAAATGGTCAAAATAATAAAGCTAATTAACAAAAAACCCCAAATAAGCAATAGAATGAGCAAAATAACCACATTAATTTCCAAAAATAAACAAAATACCAACAACATAAGCAACTACAAAAGTGAAAAAAAATCAACAAAATAAGCAACAAAACGACCCAAACTATCAATTAAATTAATGGAAATGAACAAAATTAGCAACAATTATGAAAATAATCAAGGAAATTAAAAAAATAAACAAAATGAGCAAAAAAATCATCAACATAATGAAGTTAATTTACTGTTTGACTGCAATATATGATGTTGTAATAACTTCTCTGTTACGACGTTACTGCTGGAGTAGTTTTTCTGAGGTACCCTTGCTTTTACTCAAGTTCTGATGTTTATGAGTACTTCAACTTGTACTTGAGTCATTATAATCATAAAGTAACTGTAGTTTTACCTGAGTACTGTTTCTGTGTACTCCACACCTCTGGTATGAAGTCATATTTAAGTGGGCTGCATGCATATTGAATGTGTTACTCTGACCATGTGTATGTGAATAAGGCATCCTGGTTAGAATTATTCCCCAAATACTAAAGTGCAGTGGGCAGCACTCGTGCCTCACAGCTAGAAGGTCCTGGGTTCGATCCCACACCCTCTAAGTGTCAGCCCTGCGATTAACTGGCGACTCATCCAGGGTGAACCCTGCCTTTGCTCCAGTCAGCTGGGACTAGTTTTTGGACTAGTTCCTGAGTGGATACCATTACCAACAGGGAGCCAAAACATTGATGCTGTCCCACCCTGATTTTCTCATTAGATTGGAGACACACAAATCAGCTTGAAAAAATTAGATGTGCATTGCATAGTTCAGAAAATAAATTGAATGTAACATGGAGATCCTTCCTAACATTTCTGGTAAGCCCTCCATACAGGGACATGCATAGATGATGAGGCTGAGGTGTTCTGACCCTTGACCTTCACTATTTCCAATCTATTTGTGCTCTTTCCAGTTGTTTTATTACCATTCAGTTCTAAAAAATATATATACACTGTACATCAGATTACTTGGACTGCTATTTTGCATTCTATTTATCCATAAATTTGAATTTTTGTATCTTATTTTTTCCTCCATATATCATATAGAATACTGTTACTATATATGTAATAGGCATTGTTGCTTGAGCAATAGTTTGTATTATTTAATTTTGTTCATTTTTATTCATTTGGTCTACTGTTTTATTCAACATAGTTCATTTGTTGTTCATTTTGCCCAGTGTTTTTTTTACCTCTGCAACTGACATGAAATTGTAGTGATAAGTCAGTATTCAGTAATGTGCCCACGGATGTCACGTATCATCATAATCATCATCTCAGAGCTAGATCCAGAAGAAAATGCCATTATGGAAATGTTGTTATTCATGAATTACTATTGAACCAATAAAAACTAACATTAAAACAGACAATTTACTGAGTGCTTCCTATCTTATTTTAGAAATATATGTTCGTTATTTCATATTTTTGTTCATTTTATTGATTGCTTTGGTTAAGTTTTTTAATTATTTTGCATTCTGACATGAAAAAAACATGTATTTTGTTCTAGATGTAATCGAAGTGGGTTCCAACGTGATGACCAGTTGAAAATGTGTGTCAAAGTTGAGAATCACTGGTTTACTTTTGTCTTGTCTGGCAGAGTAAAAGTAGCTACGCAACACATTGCCCATCTTCTCTGCTCAGTCGGATGCACACTGAATGGTTCAATATTCATCATGACCATGTTGCATGTTCTAGACTAACAGACTGTAAAATAGGTGTGGCCAGACCATAGTGTCACACGCCAAAAAATAATTGCTGACGCATCCAGTCTGGCGACAGTCTGGCCTCGCGGATACTCAAGATGGTGTTGCTGAGTCAGCTTACTTGTTGCATCTTGACTCTCAACACGTTCGGTTTATTCGACGCTATGAGATGCCTCGCAGCTAGAAGTGGTTTGAATCACTCTAAGGACACAACACTGATACATTCTTAAAAACAATCTTCTAAAAGCCTGTTTGAGTTCCCTGTTTGCTCATATCCCAATATCGCACAGCTCAAGCACTGAGTGAACAGCTTGTACCACAAAATCCTGCCTGTCTAGACCATTGGAGCTCAGTCTATTCTTTATTTGTATTGATTGCTGTTTCTTGTCATGTAAAAATTCCATTCCGCTTGCATTTGGGTGCTTACAAAGCCAGAAAATTTTATGATTTAGGACAACTAAGTTAATTCCCAAAGTGTAATATATATAAAAGCCACCATATTAAAGGGATAATTGAAAGATGTTGCCCATTGTCGTGAGTGTTATTGTCTTTTTCACATCGGAATTCTCAAGTCTCATTCTGAAAACCTCTTGTCAAATTGCAAATGCCATCTAGCTGTCTGCAACGATGCATTCAAGCGTTGTGGCGCCGGACTACAAAATCTGCCTGCTGTAATTGCCTAAAGCATTTTTTTCCTCCTCTTTCTTTCAGGCATTCACTTAATGTATCTTGTATCTGATAGTGTTTCCACATTGTTTCTTTGGCTTGGCAGGGTGCATGTTTGCTTTCCACGGGCGTGAAGGGTCTTGACTGTCATTTAATTGGATAGTGCTTTTTTTTTTTGCATGGATCTATCTAAATGGTGGAGGAAAGCGATCCATGAACAAGGAGAAATGCAGATTATTAACTTACGGACATAACACACAAATACACACTCAAAAAAAAAAAAGGTAATCTGCTGACAGTTGTCTTTGAGGCTTTTGTTGAGCTCTGACTCCTCACTGTTTTTGCTTCGCTGCATTACTGACTTAACATCAACTGCTGCAATACTTTAGTGTTTTCAACTTTGCAACATTTTGCAGTTTCATCTTTCCGTCATTCTATATTGCTTTTCTCTACTGTATTTATTTCTCTTCTTCCTGTCCTTATTCTTTTTCCATTTGCATGCATGTGTAGAGCAAATGTAGCTAAATTGTGCATGTTTTATTTCTTCCTGCGTGTTCGTTTCCTATTTGATTGTTGAAGTTATAGTGGTTAAAGCTCGAGTGGGAAGCAATGATATGTTTTTTTTTTCTCATTCAAAGTTTGATTGTCTCTTGCACTGTTTGACTTTTTCCTTTTTTATTTTTATATTAATAAGTAATTTGTAGGCCTGGACCTTTTTTTGTCTTTTACGTAATCTTTGTCTTTGTAGTGTCTTTTATGTATTGACAACTTTTATTTTATTTTCTGTCATTTTACATCTTTTACTAATAAATTAAAACCACATTAATAGTCTGATTTCTTCAGTTTTCACACAGGACCAGAAACCAGCCTGGTAACTTGAATAATAATACAGTCAAGTTCAAGGTTTTTATACACAATTATACAAGTATATCCAGCAGTGAAATGGTTAAATAGTTGTACATTTGAGCACAAATAGAGACAAGCGAGACAGATGCACATATAAATATCTTGAAAACTCACACATAAACACAAATGATAATACATTACCAGTCAAAAGTTTGGATACACTCTGGAGATTTTACAATTTTTTATTATTATTTTCAACATTGTACATTAATACTACAGACATGTCATTGATTATGTAGTAAACAAAAAGTGCTAAACAACCCAGAACATGTTTTATATTTTAGATTGTCCAAAGTAGACACACTTAGCTCATTGTTTTCTTTCAGCACATTTATGAATTAGTCACCTGGAACAGTTTTCAAATCACAGATGAGTTAATTTGTGCCATTTCTTGCCTATGTGCTTAATGGAGGTTGGGGTAGTTATGTAGGTCCACCGAGCATGTGCACATGTGGGAGACCGGGGTTCAAGTTCCACTTCATGCAGTGTATCTTTGTACCTGTATCAAAGCATCACCTCCTAACCCTAAAGAATCCTCGCCACAACCTCACTTCCCTACATCTGTCAGACTTTTCGCTGTTATATTACAACACTCTCACGATGTGATGATTTGGGATCATGACCGAGCATCAGTATATGACGACTGAGAATGAGAATGCCTTGCACATCCTTTCAACACTGCGAGGGATCACTGTTGGTAGCATCAACCATGGGGGTATTAGGAATGGTTTGTATGCAGTATGTCAAAATTATAAATTGCTGTGCCACAGTGTTTATAGAATATCTAAGTATAGCTCAGTTTGTGTGGCTTCATATTTACTCCTCTGTATCTTGATGTGCACGAAGACGGATGCTCTCTCTCACCCCTGCAGACTGAAGACGGCTAAAGCAGCTGGCCAAAATGATGGGACAATTCATCAGACAGACGCACATACTCACATAAACACACAAAGCCGGGTGTGCAGACAGAGGACTAAGACAGAGAAACAAAGGAAACAAAGCTGGAGGAGTTCAGGGTGAAATAAAAGCATTAGAAGGTACACTGGCACCAACTCCGTGTTTTTTATTCTACCTTGTTTGTGCCATTGGTGTTTTCCCTCAGTTTTATCTTGACATGCATCATTTACTCATCATTACACACTTGATTACATGCCTGCTTTCATTAAAGGTGCTTCTACTGTAACTACACACAAATCCCTCACCGTGGTGTGTAGTACATTCACACAAGAATAAAGAAAGGATGGCTAATGAGGATTTTGACTGGTCTTGACCCCAATTATGTGCCTTGTTCGATTTGTAGAAGACCCCAGTGAGAATCCTGATTCGGTGTTTTCACTCAATAGAATCCACTGATCTTGAAAATTTGTCCAAGGCCCAAATGTTGATTAGATTAAAGTTTAATAGACCTTAATCTTTACAGTGTGCATGCCCCTTAATTGGCTGGGGTGAATTCTGCAGAGGGCCGTTTGTATCAGAGCAGATAACCTGAGCTTGCATGGTTGTTGAATCATCTCATCATTGCGTGTGGGAGTTAAAATGAATGGTTTTGGCCGGTTTTGTTCATACTAATCATCATTTACAAGAAGTAGTCACCAATTATCTGAGTCATTTGGGACAAGCCATTGGATACATGCTAAAACTTTTTCAATTTCTAAGAACTCACTTATTGAAACTGGATGTGAGTTGAACTGTGTGCTGACCCATTGAAGGACCAGCGTCTTTCCTGCTGCGAAATCATTTGAAATGGTGGAAAAAAGGATGGAAATTCTCTTGTAGTTCGGAATGAGGTTGTCCCGGCTCAGCTCACACCAGGGAATAGTTGGATCCTTGAAGGAGATCAGAGTAGACCTCTGCAGTGTGGAAAATCAGCACATGTGCTTCTACCAGCCATTGGAAATTAAATTTTTGTACCAAATTTTCATTTTAATGCACACTACTTGTAATATGACTGAGCATTCATCATTCATTTGCTTCTAGTTTTCTTCTTCCCACTCCCTTTCAGGAAAAATTGGAGCTTTCTTTCTTCTTTTTTTTTTGCATGTTAGTATTGTATAGCGTGACACGAGCCATGTGATTACTTTGTCTCCCTTGTCACCATTTGCCTGAAATAAATAAATAAATACATTCAGCCCATGTCCAAAAGAATGAGCCTCAGCCTGACTGTATTTAATATTGACTTCTTTGTGACTATAAAGCCATGCTATAAAATTGGATGGCAAGAGGCTGTTTGTAGCACTGAAAATAAAGAATTTTAATGGCTTAATAGTTGTCGTACAAACCCAAACATTGCTGTTATAAATGTGTCTCCTAGCAGATTTGTAATAGATGCTGACTTTTAAATTTGCGGTGAAACAATTACTTGCTCAATCGATTACTTGATGGACTGGAATTTAATCTGCATCTACCAATAAGAGATTAATTATGATGAAAGTTCAACATTTATGAGTTTCAGCAGCTTAATTGTATTCCTTGTGTGTGTGTATGTGTCTCATGCTGGATATTTCTTGGTGGTGGACAAATCTCTTAGCTACTCTAGGAAACTGTAACAGGCCTTAACATAGACAGGATATTTGATCAAGAGAATGCGTTGCAGATTAATCCATAAAGAAATATTTGCAGTCCTTGGCAAACAGTCCTTTAGACATGAACAGCTTGATGCTGTTTGAAAGTATAGACTTTTGTTTACTGTGCAAAGAAAGGCAGGCAGTGCACATTGTCTGTGCTAAAGAAAGGAATTGCACAGCAGTACCAGCAAACTTAAATGTCTCAGTCAGTCGTTTACATCAGTGTTTCTCAACTGGTCTGGCCTTGTTACCCATATTTTCCATCGGCCATCAAGTTGAGACCCACTTTTTTTAAATTCAAACCAGGCAAATGTATATTTTATGAGTCAGTAAATAAAATATGTGTATGTTTTAAACAAAATATGCATACGTTCATCACTGCTTTAAAATTAACAACCCTAAATAACCTTTAAAGGACTCGTCAAAATATTAAAAATAAATTTAAAAAATGAACCAAACAATACAGACAAAAATGAACAAAAACCAGAGTAAGAACAAACAAGAACATGAATAAAATTACCAAGAAAACACTATACTGAATGAAATAATAAACCATTCTGTCATATCTGCATTACCGTTTAAACAGTTATTGATCAGACCGGCCTTATGTCATTTGTAAGATCAGTGATGAGGCCACACCCCCTTTTGGTGCCTGTCTGATTTACTGAAAGTCCAAAACCAGATTAAAAATAAAATTAATGGAGTTTTAGGTATAATATGTGATGGTCTCTGCATAGTGTACATGTGCTGTGGTGTGATTGTGCCCCACAATACGTAAGGCTTTGCCAATGGCCTGGTGTTCTCTCTCTCTCTTCAGCCCAATGCCACCTGCCCAGCTGCAGGCGCCATATTTTTGTTTCCTTTTGTTTGATCATATCATTTTACACCCATCTACACATGCTGGACTGATATTACTCACACAGTCCTCTTGCTAAGCATTTTATATTTTGCTATTTTAAATAATAAACTTTATATCTTTCTATGGTTTCACATTCTCATCCTGTTTTGACATGGCCAAGAGCTAGGTTATGTCAAATGTAATGAGATTTTTTTTAACCACACACTCAGACCCACTCAGAGCAAGTCCGTGAACTACTTTCAGGTCCTGACCCACCAGTTGAGTTGCTTTATATGTCTGAAACTCACACTCTTTAGCTTATTCTTAGTTTCAGAGTCTGATTGTGCGTGACTGAGGCACTTGTGCAACAACATGAGAGAAGGAGAGCTAGAAACTAAATGAGACATAGTGTATGTGAACAGGCTCGTGGGAATACAGACACAGACAGCGAGATACAGCAGGAGACAGTGTACAGCAGAACAAACGAACAAGGGAGTGAATAATAGAACAAGAGGACAACGAAAAAGAGGAACGCTGTGTTGACTTTGTTTAAAAAAGTCGACTCCTACCATGCCATCTGAAAATGCAACAGATCTGTTCTCATCCCAGTTTTACAGCAGATCAAATGCTTTGTTGTTTTTTTTTTAGTTTGAGTCCAACAATAGAGTAATTCTCCCTTCATCTCTTACTGAGATTTACATCACCCGTAAGATCTTCACTGACAAAGACACAGAGGCTGTCGACACTTTTAGCCACATTGATTTATTAGTGGTCGCTGGGAGTTTTTGTGCCGTCTCTGTTTTGGTTGTTTTGTGATGGATATTTCATAATAAAATCCATTGTCTCACTTTAAGGCACATTTATCATAAATTCTAGATATTCTGATGGTTCCACATGGTTATTATATTATAAAATATATACAAAACAAACTCCCCTACTAGGCTTAGTTCTTTGAGCTTCCTCTTTGTTCTCTGAAAGCCATTGAACATTTGTGTTTGCGGTTTGCTTTACATGAAGAATTTATCACAATAAAAGATAAAGTGGGAGTTGTGAAGTCTTTGTGTCTGAGCAATAGTTCGCGCATCCTTTTGTGTTGCTTCTTCACATTGAATAAAAGCAGGTAAATCTTAAATAACATGAAAAAAATTACAAGACACACCTAAAACCAAATGATGCTGTTTTTATTGTATTAGCTCAGTGTCTGTTGATGAATATTAATTGAGTATTTACTTGAAATGACCCTGTGATTCTCTTTTGTTGTCTTTTACCTTCTATCTCCTTTCTCCTCTTCATCCCTCGCCCCTTTGCAGTGAAGAAATGATTCCCCATAAATTGCTGCCTCTGTTTTTCCTTTTTGTCTAGTGGTTTGAGGTTTCCGCAAATTCTCCGCAAATTCTCCCAGAGACAAACATCAAAGATCTTCTAAACCACTTTACAATTAAACCAGAGAGGAGCAGCTTAAAACTGAAGATCTATGATTTTGCTTTGAAAACAATGAAGAATGTCAGCAGAGAAGCTCAGTGTTGTTTAGAGACTCTTGAAGTTGTAGCGTTTTTCTCTTTGAGGGGGAAAACCATTAATTAAGTATACTGCACCTGATTGCCTGAATATTTAATTTGGATGGGAATTGCTTGATTGGTTTGTTTTTCAAGTCTCGTATGTTGGTGTTTGGAGCTGTTGAAGAGCATTTCAGGTTTGTGGATCCCAATAGATTAATTAACCTGCAGTAAAAGATCAGAATGTGAGCACCAGAGAAATCATACAAGGAGAACAACTTCATATATGAACACAGGGCATGAAGCATGACTATTCCGTCAGAGTCAGTATAAGGCTGGGTGACTTTTTTGCCTTTAGGTGTTTTTTTCTTTATATTTTCAGCTAAAGCACTTACAAAATGTCTCAGTGGTTTGTTGTTTTACTTTGTGTGTGATATTCTGAGCATAAAGAGGAGTTTAGAGCCATGAATAACAATCTCTGTCTTGTCAAATAAAAACTTAATAACTTCATGAAAACACAAGCACGCAGTCTGCTTATGCAATATTAAAGAAGAATAAACCCTCAATGATAAAATCAGTGTTTTTGTGTTGCTCCAGTCTGTTAAGGTCATTTTTGTTTCACTACATCTTCTATATCTTGTTGCATCTTTTTTGCATAATTTTCCTCTTCTATTTTTTTATTATATTGCATCTCTTACATTGTTTTGATATTATTGCATCCTGGTCCTCTGTTGCATCTTTTAAGCTGTTTTTGTTTTGCTGTGTATTTCACATATAAAGGGGCAGGCATAATAAGACTTGTCTTCTTTCTGCTCCCTTTCATTCGTGTTTGGTGACTGTCTGTATTTATA
>JAQQAE010000608.1:0-31326 GCA_029823295.1 Pseudamia nigra
TGATGACGTCAGTACACGCCCTATCGAGCCCTGGCGCGCAATAGTGTGAGCACAAACGCGCAGAATTCTGGAAAGGTGTGAAGTGGGCCCAAGCACGGCTCGAGCCAAAACGGCCCTAGTGTGAGTACGCCCTCAGATTGTGTTTTTATGGATGTAAGGTGCACTGCAGGTTTACCTCAGCCTGTGTCCCAAACTGGTTCATGGAGCTTTTTCTTCTTTATCATAGAATCTATTATTTTGTTCATTTTCTTGATATATTTTATTCGTTTTCTTCATTTCTTTTATGAACATTGGTCCATTTTGTTGATCGTTGTTCTTTCCTTATTTTGATTATTTGGTTTGTCTATTTTTAACCATTATTTTTTGGATTTTTTACTTTTTTTTTTGTTCAGTTTCTTAATTATCTTGTTCACTTTGTTGATTCTTTTGTTCATTTGAATTCTTTTCTTTCTGTTGATTTTTTTTTATTCATTTTCTCCACATTTTAGTCTTTGTTTCATTTTAAAATGAGATATTTTTTGTTAATTTTCATGATTTATTTCATTTTTGCCCATTTTGTTCAGTTTTGTTCAGTGGTTGGCTGTTTTGTTTATTTTCTTAATTATTGTGTTTGCTGACTCTATAATGTTGATTATTATGTTCCTTTGTTTGTTGTTTTGATTATTTTGTTTTGATCATTTTTATTCACATTCTTTATTACACTTTTAATTTAATTTTCTTTTCTCTCGGTTTAAATTTCCAAGTATTGTTGTTTATTTCATTCATTTTTGTTTAATGTTGCCTTTGTTCAGTTACTTAAAAAAGACATAAAACAGTATGAGAAGTGGGTCCATTTACAACAAAAATGCAGACCTTAGTTTGTAATGAATTTTAGAGAATTTGTCCCTTGTTGTGAGGGTTGTGTCAGGAAGGGCATCCGACGTAAAAAACCTATGCCAGATCAAACATGCGAATCGTTGGTATTTCGCTGTGGCGACCCCTGAGGGGAGCAGCCGAAAGGAGGAGAAGAAGAAGAGAGAAGCGTCTCTGAGGAGATTCCACCTCTCTTGTGTTTTGAGTTGGGTAAGTTTGGATGGGACTTTTGTAAAACTCTCAGATGTATGTGGACTTTGAACGTTGGTGCCACCTGGTGGTCAGGGTTGGTAACTATTCCTTGACGCAGGTAGTATTTGCACATAAATATCATGTCACTCAGACTGGCTGCACACTGTAAAGTTTAATCTGAGCAGAGGTCTTCAACGCACCATCTGCTACACTGGAGTTTGATCATTTGTCCTGAGTCTTTCATGTGAGAGGATCCAAACTTCTGCTTGTGGCTTCATGTCTTTCTCCATTTTTCTGTAGACCGGCTCGACGGCGGCGCTCTGTTGGAGTCGCCAACGCCACCCAGATACCCCTGTTCCTCACCACGGTTCCCAGTCCACTGAATGGGTCCACCACTGTCAGCCCGGAAGACGACGACAGAGAGGGAGAAAAGGTCTTGAACTCTGGATTCATATTGTTTTCTGTTCTCTCTATCATGCTTTTTTAAAGTACTCATGACATGCTTTTCTCTTTCTGACTTTTCTGTAATAAAGGAAAACTCTTAAAAATCTTAAACATATCAGAAAGCACAAAACACAAAATCTACACACTGTATCTCTGGGGAATCCTTTGATAAAGGAAATGTGGTTTCAGAAGTCTTGTAAATGCTCGGTTCTAAGGCGCCTCCTTTGCTCTTACTGCGGAGTCACAGTGGTGATTAATCCGGTGCATGGTGCGTCCTCGTGGCAGCAAGGTGTCAGGGATCCCTGCGTACAGCCCGGTTTCACTCATCATTTTCACACAGCATTTACGTGCAAAGTTGTCGGTTGCCATCTGCAGCTCTACTTTTCCGATGTTTGGTGCAATGGATTGAACGCTGGTCAACCTGTCAGCAACCCCAGCAGGACAACCCTGCTTGGCAGTACTCGGAGCAAAACACACACGGCTCCTCACCCACACAGCTCCGCACAGTGTGGTTCGGCAGCCGGAGTGGCGTACACACGGCTTGGCTTCTCAAACAGAGTGCACACGGTTCATCAGCCGCTCAGCTCCACGTGGCTTGGCAGCCGGAGCGAGTTGCACACAGGTCGGCATTCCTCGTGGGGAAAACACAGCTCTGGCCACACAACTCTGCACCACCGCTAACAATACTAACATTTGTTCACTATTAAACTGTTGCTCAGAAACGTAGAGTCACACAAGTTTGACACCAGCCCCGACCGGACTTCTATTGTTTTCAAAATAGTGATCTGGTGAAACTCCTCCCTTCGCCTGGAAATGCAGAGTAAGGCAAATCCACTCATTTCAGTAAGAGGGCTCTCTGCTTATAATCTCGTATTTTCATTCTGAAATGATCATAGACTGCTTTGAGTTGTGATGGGTGCACCCTACTCTAGAGGGGCTCAAGATTGAAATTAAACTACTGCAAATGAGCCGGACGTGGGCACATTAAAAATAGATGGTCGTTAACTTGCTTGATATACACAGCATTCTGTGCTTCAGGTTCATATACATAAAGCAGGGGATGCTAAAACTGAATGCTTACTGTCATGGATGATTACTTTTTTTTAAACTATGACAGACAGATTATACTAATTATTGCAATTCATAGTAACTCATTTGCAGCAGTGTCACTTAAAGCCTACATCTTCATGTATACTTCAGGCTGCAGCTTGTAGCGTATCAGTGATTACTGCAGTTTGAGCTGAGGGATACGGCCAAAAATCTTGGAATAAATTTTCTTTCCAATCAGTTTCTTCAGCAGGTAATTTCACTGAATTCTTTCCCACTGATTGCACTTCAGTGGAAACACCTGCTTTAGTGAGTGGCTGGAAAGAAAACCTGCACTATCTCGGCCCTTTGTGGCAATGACTCTCTCTAAGCACTTGATAATTCAAGCCAAAGCCTCAAAAGACAAAATGTAAATGTTTCTACCAGTCAATATTGATCATTGTCATTAGGAATGTAAAATCATTATAGTTGAAATTGAAGAAACCAGACTGTTTGTTGTGATTTTAATTTATCAGTAAAAGATGCAAAGTGACAAAAGCGGCAGAAAGGATACAAAAATCACAAAGATACAACAAGATGTAAATGATAAAAAGATGCAAAAAAAAGACCAAAAAGATGCAAAAGATGAAACTAACTTAAAATGCACAAAAGAAAATGCTAAAGCATAAAAGCTGCTAAGTGAAAAAACCCATGTAAGACAAAAACAAAAATGATATAGAAGGCAAAATAAAGTCCCTCTGATTTCTACATTTTATGCTTCTTGCATCTGTTGATGTTGTCATGAAAAGTGATGCAGTTTCTCTGTTCACTCTGTGATGTGGAAACAGGAAGTAAAGGTATTTTTTGTAAATCACTCTGGTTCTATCAAGCTATTTTTGTAACACAAGTGCTAATAATTAGCAAAATGATCAACACACTGAACAAGGTCTGTAAAATAATTAGCAAAATATCAGCAAATTAAGTGAAAATTAGCAGAACAAACCACAACCTTTAAGTCACTACATTTTGTGACACAAACTGATTTTGTAATTTGATGAATTATGCAGCTCTGAGTATTTTAACGTGGTTGAAGGCGTTTTTTAAGTCTGTTGTACGATATGAACTTTGCGTTTTGTTTTTTTTTTGTTAGGTGGAGTTGAAGGTGTTCTCAAAGGAGTCGGCGGTCATCTCCAACCTGCACCACTTCACCAGTTATAAGATTGATATCATGGCTTGTAACCACCCAACAGATCTCAATCGCTGCAGCATGGCCACATACGTCAGCGCCCGGACTATGCCTGAAGGTACGATAAGATAAATCCACATCCCACACACTGAGTCCACAATGTGAATGTGGTTTTTAATCTATTGTGCGGTACCTGCAGAGAAAGCAGATGACATCCCAGGCCCTGTGACCCACGAGATCATCCACGGCGAGACTCACGCTGTTCTCATCAAATGGAACCCACCACACTCCCCCAACGGCCTCATCATCCTGTACGAGCTGTTCTACAGGAGGGTCGGGGACTCGGAGGTCAGTTTCACATGTTTTATTGAATGAATGAGAACCCTGGAAAATGACACAGGGTGGTAAAGTGGTAAAAGATGAAAGCAGAAATTTTCTAAGGCCCTGTTCAGACATCACCATCTGTCCTGAGGAATCCAGATACAATTGTCTACCCAAGACGTCGGTCCATTCGCACCTGGCTTTACAGATGGGTCCTGCCTGGTCAGTTCTGATTGGATCTCACTTTTCCTGTTTGGTAGGCAAATAAGCCAGCTCAACTATGGCTTAACACGAGCTGTCACAAGGTGATCAAATAGCAATGCATCCTGGGAATTTTCAGGCTTTCCATCAGAGTTATCAAATTTATCCACATTTGACAGGACAGACATTAATGCAAGGTCTGAGCACTTTAGTTCAGACCCGAGATTCAACCTGCAAACTTGCAAAGCACAGGTCTGCATCATTCTGATAATGTGATACTCCACACATGCAGGCAGACAGGAAAAAACAGGATTGCTGTGCAAACTCAAACTCGCACTCTTCCTCATAAGGAGTCGGGAACAAAGGGAGCGCTTGTTTACAGCCTCTCAGAGCTGCTGCTGTGTGTTCGACTGCACGTGTGCTCAGGTTTGACTGTGTGTATGCACGCTGCGTCTGTGCTTAAGCGTGTTGTTGTTGTTTGTTTAGTGGAAATGTGTGAATTCGTCTCTCATTCCTATTCACCACTGCACCGCCTGACCCTAGGAGCCAGGAGCAGCTCTGTTACCATGGCGACAGAGGCAGGAAGGAAGACTAGGATGCAGTGGCAGGGATTGACTGGCATCTCCTGAGCACTGCACTAAAAACACCCCGTGCAGCTGAATCACACTGAGCTGCCACTGTCGTAGGCTCTACGTTAATGCTGCATCGCTTACATCCGCACAGCTTGACTGGTAGAAAATAGTTTGATTCACTTAAAACTGCTTTTAGAATAACTTTAGAAGAAATTGTAGTCAATACTGCAATTTAATTTTAAGCCGGCTTGCTTAGTTGTTAAGGAACGAGCACAAATTTAAACACCCAAAGAACAAATATAGAATATTATTCTTATTATATAGAGAGGTATTGAGTTTATTTTTCTGAATTTGCATCAGTATTGAACAGAATTAACAAAGATCAACAAGGAATGAACAAAAAAGAATAGAAATTCACCAAAAATGACCAAAACCAACAATGTATAAAAACCAAAGTTATCAGTAATAACAATGAAATCCAACAAAAGTTGAACAAAATTTTTAGAAAATCCCCCAAAAATGACACTTGGCAACAAAATTAATAAAAAATTCAATTCAATGAGTTAAAAAAAGTTATCAAAGTGATTAGCAAACTATCAACCATGTGGCAAAAATGTGCTGGCAAAAATGTGCTGACAAAATGAAGAAAAATGGCAGGAGAGTGACCCAAAACGTGAACAAAAATGATTAAAACCAAGCAAAAAAAAAATCAACATAATGAATGTAAATTAATCACCATCTTTTTAAGTTTAGATTATGTAATTACAATGATTAATTGTGCAGCTCTACCTCAGTTATGAACTGATGCCTCATGTTCGACTCTGTTTCCTCCTCAGATTCTCACGGCGTGTGTGTCTCGTCCGGCCTACCTCAAGACAGGTGGAGCGAAGCTTTCCCTGGTGCATCCTGGGAACTACAGCGTGAGGATCCGCGCCACCTCGCTGGCAGGAAACGGCTCTTTTACAGAACCGATGTATTTCTTCATGCCCAACAGTAAGGCTGCTCTCGTCACACTAGTTCATTATTCACCCATACCTGCCGGACAAACTGCTTACACTCCTTGTGATGTTTAGAGCTGAAAGACATTGACATTAGAAGTACAGATTTATATTTTTTAGCCAGTAGATATGTGCGGAATTACGTCAATTAGCACTAAGACTGAAAGCCTTCTGTCACGTCATTTATACAGCCACATTCTAATATACCACCCATTCAAGGAATATGTCAGACCTTTTACACACATTTCACACTTTTTATTCTGAATGAACTGACCACTTGACTCTCTGTGGTTTTTGCAGAGGATCCTGATATTATTTGGCTTGTGATTGGTCCAGTCATCTGCTTCATCCTGCTGCTCTGTGTGGGATGTGGAGTCTTTGTGATCCTTAAAAAGAGGTAAGACTTTGGAGTATGTACGTCACAGGGTTTATTCCTCAAGCTGCAAATGGTGCTAATCAGGACCATTTCATGGATAAAGACTTGACATTTGCCCAACCCCCACATCAATGAGCATCAAGATTTGTGCGGAATTTTAAATTTTGATCATCATCATATTAAAAAAATTATAACAGGAGTTTCAACATGAATAAATTGCACAAATCAACATAAAATTCCAAATAGTGAGCTTCCTGCTGGGTTGGGGTCCAGACCACTATTCTGCTTGTAGAATTTGGTTTGATCTGCATGTGACTATCTTCATACAGTTTTTGCTGCCCATGATATGACATGTGAGGTTGAGAATTTCTGAGACTATTTAGGGCTTCAAAAATATTTGTTTCAGCAGGTGAATAAGGAATAATCAATTGCTTAGCAGATACACTGTTACTCAGCATTTGCTGCTTGGTTTGTAAACATACATTATATTCTGTTAAATTAAATCCAGTTTTGTGCATTTCATACCGTGACGTGTGCTTGTGTTCCAGACAAACAGAAGGCCCCACAGGACCCCTCATTGCATCCTCAAATCCTGAGTACCTTAGCACAAATGATGGTAAGTGAGCATCTCAATAAACTCCTTAACGTCAAAGGGACAAGAATGTGCAAACATCTGAAGTGACCATATGTTTACTGTTTGATTAAGTTCTACTCACATGCATTTTTAAGTTTCTGTATCTAATAACCACCATAATACAGTATATAGGAGATATGGAAGCTGAAGTAAAAATACCACTTTGAAAGAAAAGTCAAGCAGTTTGGTTTGAACTTAGTCTGGATTAAATCCATGTTTTTGTACATAAATGTAATGTAAGAGTGTCTAATATCTAAGATGGAGTCTCACTTCTGTTCAAAATGCTTAAGATTGTACAATTTATGCTAAATATGTACAATATGTTCATTACAACACAGCAAAAATAACAAAACTAAAGGTGTTTTCCCCCAGACAGTACTGTACAGTGTGTTTTATCTGTAGAAAGGAGCCACAGTGAAATCATTGTATCAGTGCCAAAGACAGAGGCTGTCCCTGTTAAATGTGTTTTTCTCTGTATGTGTTTGTGCAGTGTATGTTCCTGATGAGTGGGAGGTACCCCGTGAGAAGATCACAGTGCTCCGAGAGCTGGGCCAGGGCTCCTTCGGCATGGTGTACGAAGGAATCGCCAAAGACATCGTCAAAGGAGACTCCGAGACAAGAGTGGCGGTCAAGACGGTGAACGAGTCGGCCAGTCTGAGAGAGCGGATCGAGTTCCTGAATGAAGCGTCTGTCATGAAAGCCTTCAGCTGTCACCATGTGGTACGCGCACTCTGAGGACCACCAAAGCTACTATTCATACACTTCTGAAGTACATCACAGTTTTCAGAGACTCCACTTGAAACCAGTGTGAACATGTATGAATCATCTACCCATGACTCGCTTGTTGTGTTGACGCCGCCATATTGACACACAGCTTGAGTCCCAAAACACATGTTCACACTTTAGAAACACTGGTGCCTGTTCTCATCACTGTGTCATTAAACAACTTTGTCAGTATGGACTAGTGATTAGTAGGTTGCAGTTCATCTTCTCCAGCACCACTTTAATGAAGCAGAGGCACAGGAACCAAAGATGAAGTAGAAGTATTGATTCAAACTGAAAAAGTACAGGCTCTGAAAAGCTATAGTATAGCATTCAGGATTGGGAATTTGAAGCACATTTCCACCAGTGTCATATTAATGAAATGTAAAGACATTGAGCCGGTCTGATGTCAGTCCTTTCAGTTAGTAAAATTGGGCATAATGTAAAAAGAAATAAAAAATAATTGATCATTCCCCTCAAATGCAACTCCGCCATTGCCTGGTCCCAAGCATAGGATGCGAAAGCAGGAGGGTTGTGCATTGGGTTAGCAGCCCACCACATAAAAAACGCTTGCTACAGAAACGCCAACAAGAGACTCGTTGGCGCCTTATGCCTCAGCTGGGGCGAAGAGGATTAACTTTACTAACCCCTCAAATGCAGCAATACTAAATTAATTAGAAAGAAAGCATTGGCGGGCCAGTATATCCTCTACACGTGTGCACGGAAAGAGACTGCCATCATTTTGAATCTTATGTCTTCATGTGGGCTCTATCATACTTTTACTTCAACCTGATGATATCAGCTAATTTTCCAGTTATGGTGTGGCTAGGATTAGTTCTGTAGCCCTGTTGGTTTGCTGGGATTTTGTCAAAAATATAAGATGCCTGAAACTCTGCTGAAGTACAGTAATGAAGTATTTGTATGTAGTTCACATCTGGACCACCTTAAGCAATGACAAGTTGGAACCAAAGTTGCTCTCAAAGAAACTGTAGTTAATCTATGTCCGACTATAGTTGACATAGAAACATTGAAACTGTTAACTACATATCATCAACATAAGGATATGAAGATGTGAGTTTTTAGCATCATCAGCCCTAATAGTCATAGGATTTTATTAGCAAAGTGCATATTCTAGTCTATTAATATAAACCTGCCTCTGATTTTTTTTTTTTTTTAAGTATAAATTCATGCGGTTTATTTTCCTGTGTAGGTGCGTCTCCTGGGTGTGGTGTCTAAGGGTCAGCCCACTCTCGTGGTGATGGAGCTGATGACCCACGGTGACCTGAAGAGCTACCTGCGCAGTCTCAGACCGGACTCTGAGGTTCGTGTTCGTGTCTTTTGGGGGAAAAGAAACACACACCTAGAATAAAGTCTAACCGTAATTTCCTTTCGTTGTCTGCAGAACAACCCGTCGGGTCGTCCACCTCCTACGCTGAAAGAGATGATCCAGATGGCGGCAGAAATCGCAGACGGCATGGCCTACCTCAACGCCAAGAAGTTTGTGCACAGAGATCTGGCAGCAAGAAACTGCATGGTTGCAGAGGACTTTACTGTGAAGATCGGAGGTAATGGAACTGTTTATTTAATGTTCACTCCTCATTCGCACACTGTGGCTTGAACATGTCTAAGTGCATTGTACTGCATTGCAATGTTTTTCCTTTTTGCTCACAGGTTACGGTTCAAGTGCCAAAGCACATTTGGATCAAAATATGAACATTTCCTGTTCATTTCGTGTGGAGACACTTTGAAAATATATCAACCTTCTTTAGAGCCACATTACTTCATCTTGCTTTAACAAAGAAACATGCCTGGAACTTTTAAATATGCACAAGGCTTTAGCTGTTGTTTGACTCATTCAGTGCCTCGGTGTCTCTTACGATATTGACAACATTTCAGTTTAAGACTGAGGAGTGAAGAGAGGCACTTATGAATTATAATATAAAACATTTTCTATTCAAACTTCTCTTAGTGTAAGACCATTCAGAACCACTCCACCACATCTGCAACAGTTGTAACTGTTGTGACTGAGGCCTTGTCCACACAGAGACAAAAATGATGTATTTCTTTTTTTGTTAAAAAAATTTGCATCATCTCAAGAAATGTTGTCCACACAAAAGCACTGAAAGCACTGTAGCACTATATATGCCAGGCCTGCCAACACGGTGCATGTTGAGTTGCACAAGTACCGCTGTAAGGCTCCCACAGAAATACATCAAAAACAGTGAAGAAGATTTGGAGCATGCACATAAAACTCATGTGATGTAAACAAACACAAGAACAAGATGGCAGTGGTAAATATGTTGGCGGGGCTGACACATGCGTGTTAAGGGAGAGGTGGGGCTACGTTTCAGAAAAGATGCATATAGGTCAGAGATGCCCAACTGCGGTCCTTGAGAGCAGCTGTCCTGCATGTTTTCTGTCCCACCCACTGTTGATGATGTGGATCCAGGTATGTTCAGTCAGAAGCTGGAAGATGCAGTGGATGGGGCAGAGCCAGTGCTCTCGAGGACTGGAGTTGGGCGCCCCTGATACAGGTTGTTAAAACGGAAATGCAAGGATGGCATTTTGAGATTTGTTGACTCTGGGACCTGTATTCGGGCTTTCAGTTAAAAACTTTTGCGATATTCCTAACCATGTCTCCATGTGGGCGGCCTCTGGCAATCGTCTGCTTAATGACAACCTAAGGCCACATTTCAGTCAGTGTCAGACTTCGTGGCCTAGGAAACCTTGAAGTAACTTTTGAAACTGTTAAAAGTTTGTTGAAGGGCAAGTGGCACCAGCGTATGGGGACAAAACTGCAGCAGTTGCATTCAAAACTTCTTCTGAAATGTTCCAGTGTCTCTTGTAAAATCCTGTGATGTTTTCATTTTGCTAGACTTCGGTATGACACGAGACATATATGAGACTGACTACTACCGTAAAGGAGGGAAGGGGCTGCTTCCTGTCAGGTGGATGGCTCCAGAGTCTCTGAAGGACGGGGTCTTCACTGCCCACTCTGACTGCTGGTGAGTCACTCTTCAGCGCAGTGACAGTTTGTGTTGCTGTCAGACATTCAGCAACATTTTTCTCGCGTCGTGTGTGTTTGCAGGTCATTTGGTGTGGTACTGTGGGAGATCAGTACACTGGCCGAGCAGCCGTACCAGGGTCTGTCCAACGAGCAGGTTCTGAAGTTTGTCATGGATGGAGGATACCTGGACCGACCTGAAAACTGCCCCGAGCGGATGTCAGTGAACGCACTCAACACTCATTCAAATTGAACTGGTTTTTAAAAAAAAACAACTGGTTTTGAGTGGTTTTTACTAAATTTAGGGTTTGGAACTTTGTTCAGTGTTTTGTCAGTTCATTATTTTGTTTAATTATGTTGTGAATTTTCCTTTTTTCATTTTGTTCATTTTATGTCTTATTCATTTTGTTGGTAATTTTGTCAATTTGTATTCATTGTAGTTCTTATTTTGTTCATTTTTTGGTCCATTACTGTTTGTTCATTTTGTGGGTGTATGGTTCATTTCTGAATGATTTTGTTCATTCTTTTTATTGGGTCATCAATTTGTTTATAACTTTTTATTCATTATTTTTTTATCCTCCTCTTAGTCATTTTGTTCAGTTTTATAGGTTGTGCATTTTTTCTTTTACTTTCTTTGTTTTTGTTTATTAGTATCTTCATTTTTATTTTGAATTTTGCTAATTTTATGTAAATTTTGTTCAATTTCTTGATAATTTTGGTGACAATAGATTATTTTTGTTAATTTTATAGATGTTTTCTTTTTTTGTCCAATTTTACAAATTCCAGTTCCAATGAAGTTGGGCCATTAAAACTAAATAAAATCAGAATGCAATGATCAATCGTCAAATCCTTTTCAACCTATGTTTGATTGAAAAACTAGACAAAATACTTAATGTTCAAACAGACTCTGTTCTTTTCATTTTTGATGCCTACAACACATTCTAGCAGAGCTGGGACAGGGTCATGTTACCACTGTGAACATTAAATAGCTTCTCTGTGTAGTGTATTCAATTGAATATAGATTAATAAATCATTGCATAATGTTTTCATTTACATTTTACACAACGTTCCAACTTCACTGAAATCAGGGTTTGTGTTTTGTTATTTTCTTAATTTGATTATTGCAACGACCTCAAGCTTATGTTCCTGATTCTGATTTTGTGCCTGTCGTTGTGTTTTGTTTGTTTCAACTTTATTTGCACTGGACACTGTTGAGCACACGGGAATCAAATTGAGTTCAGCATGTAACCAGAAATGCATAGCTGTTACTGTCGTACTGTATTATTACAGTTAGTAATAATGCTAGAATGATGATCTAAATATATACACAGTCTAGAAATATTCAGTATGTATAAATATGTGTACTGAAATATACAGTATAGATAATGGTAGAATACAGATGTTGTGAATCCTTCATGTGAACATGAAATTGTTTTAAAGCCTTCTGTGTTTATGGTCTTGTCCAGGCACAACCTGATGCAAATGTGTTGGCAGTACAATCCCAAGATGCGGCCGATGTTCCACGAGATCATCGAGATGCTGCGGGAGGACCTGCACCCGTCCTTCCAGGAGGTGTCCTTCTTCTACAGCGAGGAGAACAAAGTCCCCGAAACGGAGGAGTTTGACCTGGACCTGGACAACATGGAGAGCATCCCGCTGGACCCGTCGTCATACTCGCAGAGAGAGGAGAGCTTAGGCAGGGACAGCGGGCCGTCGGTGGCCCTCAGGGGGAACTATGAGGAGCACGTCCCCTACACACACATGAACGGTGGCAAGAAAAACGGACGAATCTTATCGTTGCCCAGATCCAGCCCTTCCTAACATTTCCTGTTTTTCCTAAAAGGACTCGTGCCCCCATCCAAGCCCCATCCCTTCCATTCATCCTTCTTTCTGTTCCAGTCCATTTTTTTTCTCTGCCTCCTTCCTTTTTTCTCATCGTATTCTAATCATTTTCTTATTCTTGGAGAAAAAAAAAGCCACAGATCTCAGGACTTTTGATTTTCTTCCTCACCGCTGCCAAACACAGGCAAGCAAGGGATGCAAACATGGTGTAACGTTTTTTTACAACCTTCCTCCACAGCTCATCAGACTGTCTACTGTTACCTGCAGGTATCTATTGTTTTTTCACTGTCGTTTCCAGGACTTAAATGGAAACTGAGAGAGGAAAAAAAAACTGTGAACACAACAAACCTTAGACAACCAAGAAGGCTGCTTTACACTCTCCCAACGATCTGCATTTCCACATTATTTCTGTGCTTTTTTTCTTCAGTTTTTCTCCAAGTGAAATCTTTTTACTCAGATAGTGGCCTTTTTTATACGTGGCCTATGAAAAAGAAAGTGTCTCAGAACGCTTCTGCTAATTTCCTTTTGAACAATGACTTAATCGGTTTGGAACGGTGGATATGACTTATGGCAAAAGACTTGATCCTAGAACAAACATTTATTCCTAGAGGAATGTTGTTGTTTTTTTTTTTATTTCTTTTTGTTCTGCAGAATTCCAAACTACACACAGATTCATCGGGTGTTTGGTGAATAGTTTTAATTTATTTGCTTTTCTCTCCTCTTCTACTTTCTCTTCTTCCTTCTTTCAATCCGTTTCTGTCCTCACTATAAGGCTGAAGGATATTTAAACAGTTAAGAATTGGACAAAAGAGTTCCTCAGACTGACCAATAGCTGCTGCTTTGATATATTTTAGTGGGTATAGAATTATATAAATATATAATATATATAGTATATATGGAATATTGGTATTTGTGCCAATATTTTATATATAATATATGACACACTAATGTTTTGTAAATAGTTCATATTTGTAATATTTTTCATCAAATGCTTTGCTAGTATTTTGTTTTATTTGCCATTTTTTCCTCTCTGGGTTTTTAAAAAGTTCTTATTTTTCTAGCTCCAGAATTCACACTAATGCACCATCAGTGCTCTCTGTGTCGTAGGCCTCCAGCCCCCTCGCCGTCGCCCCCGGATACTGTCAGCTCACTACACCATGTTGTTGTTTTTTATATAAACCCTCCTTCCCATTTGGAGGTAACTTTACTACAGTATAAATGAAAAAAAACAAAACAAAAAAAACAGAATAACCAAAAGAAAAAAGAGCTTTATAAACGGGGAATGAGGTGTTTGTTGAGGTGAAGGTGTCTCGTGTCTGCCGTCGTTCTCTGGAGCTCAGGTCTCTGGTTGAACATGGCGTGATTGTGCTGCGTCGCCGTGAGGTCCGAAGGCCAAGGTTCCGTTCTGTCGTCGTCGTGCTGGTTCCAGGTGGAACATGCACATCAGTCACGTACAGGACAGGGTTTGTTGCGGCTCGTCGGGAATTTCAGTGCTCTGATCTCACCTGTGATCCCCAGTGTTCGGGGACGTCCACACCAACAACTGTAATGTCCTGAGAAACCAACAGAAACTTGTGTGCTGTGTCGCTATGTTTTCTGGCACCTCTGACACCTTAGAGCTTACATAAGAGCATACATGTCAGTTGCATTTTGTATTATTTATGTTCAAGTTGCATATTTATATTTAAAATAATTGCATGTTGTTTTCATGAGTCCTACTTGTGCATGTGACATCCCACTGAAATCCCATGTTTGAGCCCCAAAGTGAATACTGATTACCTGTTTGGACAAAAACTGGGTGTAAATACAAGTCATGGTTGTTTTTCCAGACGGCAAACGGGACTGTCAGCATACTGTAATTCAACTGGTCTGAGAAGGAACAAGAATTAGACTCTTGTCAAATGGAATGATGAAGGCGTTATTGTTACTGTTGCTGGTGTGGACAACCCTTTAGACTGGAGGTTTTGTTAATTCATCCACTACAGCCACGTCTGTCCCTTATTACGGTCATTGTTCCGGACACAGGCCCCTTTCCCCTCCTCAGCCTTTCTGCTCCGAAATCAGGCCGCTGGAATTTTCCACGTTCCGCGGTCGAGCGCTGGAGGAAAAAAATATGGAAAGTTCCAGCTGCGTTCAGAGTCCACAGCAGGTAGTGTGGAGTGGTGGTGGAGGGGGGGGGGTCTGTCTCTGTGTGTCAGTGTGAGGGGGTGTTGAGTGGTTATTAATCCTCTCATTCTCCCTCCTGTCACATGCAGTTAGTGGACGTTGTGCAGCAGCTAGTTCGCTGGCGGTCCACATTTGTTCACCTGGTTACCGCGTTCCGCCTCCTCGAGCCACACTGATTCTTCTGAAACGGTCATAAAAGGGGGAAACAGCTTCGTGATCTGACCAAAACGTACCGCCACTAAAAAATGTTCATGTTGGTCCATTTTAGTAATATCACCATAAAAGTCAAAAATTATGTTAAACCTACAAAACAGCAAAGACAAAGTCAAAAAACATTTTCTCTCCGATTCCTTGTTTTTTGAAATATTTGGTTCGTTCAATTTAGCGTCTGTCAAAATCCGAGATTATCTCAAGGTGCTTGACAATCCAAGGCCGAAGCCTCTAAAGACTGTAACGGACAGCAAACCCCCAGGACGACGGCGGAGGAAAAGCCTCCAGCTAGTGCGGTTAGTGGTCATTTGATTCACAATTTATAAAACCGGAGTTCTTTTTGTTACATAGACCACCGAAAATGGTTCATTATAAATTCTAATCATGGTCATGTAAACACAGCTTATTAAATCACTTTAACGTCCATGTAAAAAGACAAAGACAACATGAAACAGGCGAAAACATTAGGTAAAAGCACAAAAAACCGAGGTGAAATAAATGCATAAATCTGAATATGACATCTTGAAAATGACATGAAAGACACAAGTATTTTCTGTGCTTTTTAAATATTTCAATTTTGATTTAGTTATAACATGAAAATGATCAGAATGTGTTTTTATCATTATAGTTAATGAAAAGTGTTTATCTTGATAAATCATCATCATCATGAAATATAAATATATATCGTAAGGATAAAGATCAGGCTCTTTATAACTAGTTGAAGTCAGTAACTGGCATCATTTCATTGCTGTGATGTGTTATTTGTCCCTATAGCTGCAGATGAGTGCACCCCCTCACATCACTCTGACTCTCCCTCCGCTTATCTGGAAACACTCTTTACTCTCTAACCACATCAGCCCCCGAAACCAGGAGCAGAACGTGAGAAACGGTCGTTTTTGATTTTCAACACCTCGCAGTCTCGTCGCCAATTTCACCGAACACAGCGTGGGGTTGTTGCACTCGAGCCAACGCGCGGGCGTATGTCTGTCGACAACGAGACCCTCCGAGTCCACCGAGAGGCTGCCTCTGTTTGTTCCGTTTAGGTTTTATCCAGTGCCTTCTTTTTCGTCTCCACCCGCCCAGAGCCACGTCCACAAACGCACATTCAGTCCAGACGTTGAAATTTGCGTTTAGAGGTTTCACCGCTGCAACAGAAACATTTTCCGGACGGTTTTGTGTTTTGTTTCCAGTTTAAAGGTTTGAATACTATCGGTGCTTTAGCAGTGACACTGTGGATTAACCAGAGTCTGTGCTGTCAGCACACACACACACACACAGAGGTGCCTATGGATATGATGTAGATTTTAGAAAATAATAATTATTGTGGGGACGTTGCGTAACGCTGGGCTTTTGTACTTTGTAAATAATCTGTGACATACAGTAGTTTGGAAAATGAAAACAGAAAAACGATCATGTAAAAAAAAAAAAAAAAAAAAGAAAATCCCATCACTTGTTAGTACACGATAGAAAAAAAGGTGGATGTGAGCTGTGTCTACGTCCACATGACGCACTAACAGAGCCCATAAAATACTCACATTCAAGTTACAATTTGGGGATTATTCATCTCCTTTTGTGTTGATTTTAGAGCTTATTTTTGCTCATTTTAGATTATTTTCCGAATTTTTTTTTTTTTTTTTCATTTTAAAAGCAAAATATGAGGAGTAAGTTGCAACAAGATGAGAGCGATGTTAAATTGGTGGAAAATGACACTAAAGATGCAGAAAACCCAAAAATGACAACATGGAACGAGATGGAAAAAGACAAAGCCAATGTTGGACAAAAGAGATGAAAACAACATGGAAGATACAGAAAAAACAAAATGTTTGATTTTAGTTATTATTTTTGCTCATTTTGTTTATTTTCTTCATTAGAAAGAAGAGAAAGAGATGCAACAGGATGAAATCGGCATCAAATTGAGACAAAAATGACACTAAAGATGCAAAAACGTGAGAAAAGATGCAAAAAAGACACACGACGGAAATGACACAAAACAGAGAGAGACGCAAACTGTTCCTTTTTGTTAATTTTAGTGCTTATTGTTGCTCAAATTTAAATCGTCTTATACATTTTCTTCATTAGAAAGACAAGAAAGAGGAAAAGGAAAAGGTGCAGCAGGATGAAATCGGCATCAAAAACCCCCAAAAATGACAAAACACAAAGCAGGATACAACGAGACAAAACTGACAGAAGAGATGAAAATGACATGAAAGACATTAAGAGACACAAAAACATAAATGACATGTTAAAGATGCAACAAGATGCAAAAACAGAGAGTGTAAAAGAAGCAGGAATTCAAAAATCACATAAGACAAAAATGACAAGGATGCAGAAAGACACTAAATGATGAAGCACATTTTCTCTCTGAATTTGCAGTTTTTATCATACAGTAGATGCAAAGCAAAAAAACATGTAACATTAAATCTACAAATATCACAGTGCAAATTTTATCATCAGTTACACTACACGCTGTTAGTGCGTTGTGTGTGAGTGCGACACAGCTCTTATCATGGTGGTTTTCACACATATGCAATTTTGACTTACAGTGGTGCCCATATCTTTGAAATACCAGATATTTATTTTATTATGATCACCATCATTGTATAAGAAGAACACGATTAGGTTTTTGGTCAAGTGTTTTTTAACGATGTTGACGTCGGAAAAGCCTCGTTTGTTGTTGTTGTTGTTGTACAGAGCTGTAGGAGGAGGTGGTGGTGAGCAGCGTGCCTGCTAGTTAGCGAGTAGCCGTGGTTGTCTTCGTGTTCAGCCAGAGTCTACCTCAGTGCCTGTGGAGGAATCGGTCTAAAAGAGCCAAACCAAGCCCCGTCGTCAGTCTCCCAGCATCCCTGTAGTGTCGCACACATCTCACCACTCATGCCACTCACTTTCTCTTTGACGTCAGCTGTATATGCAGAGAAGCTGCATCCGTCAGTGAGTCATATGTCAGTGTACCCACTGTACTGATCCAGGAAAAACTGTTACTTGAACATGTTTAGTGGGGAGCAGAGGGTCACACGGACCCAGACTGATTCCATCATGTCACCCGGTGGTTTCTGAGCTGCTGTTGCGAGGCCAATCAGGTTGAAATGTCCTGGTTCTCATTTTGGAGCCAAACACAGGAAGTGACCATATTTAGACAAATGGCGCAAAGCAACACGTTAGGGAGCTTATGGTAATGCCATAATATTAACCGTAGCGTAACCGCTGAACCACAGCGACAGTCGAGTATCTGTTAGGAAATAATGTGTTTTATTAAATAAATGGAAACTGTGAAGGTCTGACTCTGCAGGAAGCAGCGCTTCATACAGACATCAAAGACTTCTGTTTACTGTAATAACTTAACAACAGAGGAAATGTGTAAAGATGGACCAGATCAATTATTATACAATCAAATTAAACGTTTGAGACCATGATAACTTGTGAAAAAATGTACTGACTTAGCATTTTTTGGAGAAGTCCAGTGTAAGTCTATGGGAGGCAGAGTTGGGTGCAGTGGTCTCTTCCCACTGTGTGATCTGTCCCCCTGTGAGGTGGGCTTAAAAAAGGAAACACCATGAACCTGAGGATAACAATAACTCATTGTAATTAATTGTAAAATGTGAACATTATACCGTCGTATACTGCAGCTCTGCTGTTTGCATGTGTTCATTCCCGTTGTCAGCGGATCAGTACGGCAGGTGCGTTGACATATCACCAGTGGACTGAAACGACTGCATCGTGGGCTGTTGCAGATGTAGGTGACATTAACTGCTCTGTGTCAAACGTTAAACAACGTACAGCATTATTTGTTTTAGACGCTAAGAAAAACTGATGTTATGCAATATGAAACATCACTTAGTCAGACTGAATGAAATGGGATCAAATCAAGACCTTGTGAATTGGAAGCTTTAAAGGAGACATACTGTGAAAAATCATCCAGCTCCTGAAAATCACAGCACTCAGAAACACAGACCCCCCAAGAACCATCAGAACCCCAACGTCGCATCTACATGACACCGCAAAGATGCGCTCGCTTGTGTGGAGTTTACACACATGGCATTTTGACATGAAACCTGAAATACATATTTTGAAACCCTGGATATCTGACAGTAGCTTGATTTAAAAAATGCATCCAGTATGTCTCCTTTAACCTCTGCATCGTTTCAGCCTCAGTGAAGCCCCCCCCCCCCCGCTTTGCATCGGTCCGGTAGCTGCTCCACAGGTTTCAGTGAGGATGAGACTCACTCCACATGGTGTCGAATCGGTCCCGTCCCGTCCCGTCCCGCCGCGGGGGTCGGCGCCTGTTTCACTGGGTTGCCCTTTTTTTATTATGTTCATTTGTGTTATTTTCTTGATTATTTTGTTTAGATATACTGCTTATTTTGTCAGTTTTCTGACCAAAATAACCTTTTCCATAGTTTCATAGTTTTTTTTCTGCATTTTTTTTTTTTTTTTTTTTTTTTTGCAGATTTGGATTTAGTTTGAGAATCTTTTACTTATTTAGTTCATTCTCTTGATTTTATTCTGTTTTTGCTTTTTTGTTTTTGTGGATAATTTTAACTCATTTATATACTGCTTATTTTTAGTTTATCTTGACTGTTCAGTTTTTGTTTATACACTGCTTATTTTAATTATTTTGTTCATTTTTACTCATTTTGTGCATGATTTGGTTTTTTTGTAGATTTTGTTTCACTTTTGTTCATTATCTTTATTGTTTTGTTAATTTTTTAGTTTATTTACTGTGTATTTTGTTTGTTTTTTTGAATTAGTTTGTTCACTTTCTACTCAACAGTTCAACCTTCTCGTCCTTCTTAGCTTTTATTTGACTGTACAAAATGTTTTTCGAGTCCTGAACAGGCGCCACTTTTGTTTTGTTTTGTCTTTTTTTTTTTTTTGTAGGTCTGGGACTGAAACAGTTTGGAACCACTGATTTCGTCCCATCTCGTCTAAATTACAAAACCCATCATCTTCAGTCTGTCTCTGTTTCTTCACCTCTGTCTCCTCTCATGTTTATTTCCTGTATGTATATTATTTTCTATTTTCTACTGTGAATATCCAGAGATGACCTTTAATTTTCTGTCCACACCATGGATTTGGTTGTTTTCAGCTGATCGGGACACTCGATGTCTGTTTTTTTTTTTTTTTAATATATATATATATATAGAGGAGGACGCAAAAAGGACAAGGGGGGAGGAGCGTCTCTTCCTTCCACCCCCCTCCCCCCCTCTCTGTCAAGGAGTGAAAAACTAAACACAAAAGCTGGACTGGGACAATCCTGTGCCATAAGAACTTGATATATGAACAGACCTGAAATCTCGATTGTAACCTTTTGGTCTCAGGGAGGCGGCCTGATGCTTCGTGGTTGGAGGATGATGAGGAGGATGGAGAGGAGAGCGACACCTGCTACTGGTCCTCAACTCAGCGTCCGAGGGGAGAGTTTCCAGCGACACAAGCCCAAATGACTCCTTCTCTTTTATTTTTATTTTTTTTTAATTTCACGGAGTATTTTCTAATCAGAATTAGCGGATCCTCCTCTCTCTGTGTCTCTCATGATGTGGGTCGGACTGCCCTCTAATGGTGAAACGGGAGCGTCACGGGTCAGGGGTGGCAACAGCAAAAAAAAGCAAAACGGCGACCCCACAGTGCCTTGCTCAGACTACCAGCCCGCCTGACACAACCCCCTTCCCCAGCGCCTCACCCCCATCACTCACCCTCCACCACCGCCACTGAGGATTCATCACCTCTGAAATTCTGCGGGGTGGGATTACGCTCAAATACTGTTTGACTGTCTTTCCCAAACGTACGGCCAGGACCCAAAAATCACTATTTTGTGAGTTATATTGTGAATTTTCAGTTTGTGTTGATTCTTTTGTGGGTTATTTTTGCTTTTATGTTTTCTTTATTTTACTTTTGATATATTTTCATTTGTTCTGTTTAGTTTGTCACTTTTTTCATTTCCCTTATTTTTGTTCCGTTATTTGTTTTATTTTGGTTTGATCTCATTCATTTTCCCTCCAAATTACATCCTTACACAATGTGACTTTTACATCGAAACACTAAAACCATTAAAATGCTGTATTTTGTGGGCGTTTGAGGAGACGAAAACTTCTTTTTTGGGTTTTGTGCTTTAAACGCTTGGGAAAAACTGTTAATACTGTAGACGACAGTGATGATTTGTACCAAAAGGAACCATGTGTGTCGACTTTAAGGTTGTGGCTCTGCTTTGTGCATGAAAAATGAGTCTACCTTATTGGGTTTTTTTTTGTTATTTTTGCTTCTTTGCCGCCGTTTAACCCTAAAGCACATGCAGAACCCAGGATTGGCAGCAGAGGATTGCATTGTGAGTGGGATTTCCAGAGTTTTTCCATCGCTTTAAGAAAAACCTGAACTGATTGGTGGTGACAATAAGCTGTTATGTGTAAATAGTGTGATTTTTTATTTTTTTTTTTTTTAATTCCTCCCCCGTCTCCTTCCTTCTGCTCCTTCAGAGGCAAAAGCACTTGATTTTTGGGGGTTTTAGTTTAATTTTGACCTTTAAAGTATCTCTGAAGGTTGGACGACTCGTTCCACAGGCTGAGAACAAAACATTGTGTATGTATTATTGTTTTAAAGCGAAAGAAAAAAGTATTACATTTTAGAGATGTTGATTTCTATTTTTTTTAGCCAAAGTAGGGAGGGCAAATACAATGACTTTTTGTCTGACTGTAAACTTTTACTATTCTTGTACATTATGAATTTAACATTATCAATGTGTATATAACTATTTTTTTCCCCTAAATTTAAGAGAACAGACAGATTTTTGGTTTTCCTCAAGACACAACCCACTACAGCGAGAAAAAGAGCCGACTCTGTTGATGGAGTGAAATTTAGGAAGTAAAATGGAGCAGCACGACTACACTTGGGAGGGTTCGGACCGAGAGCCGGGTGATATGGATCCGTTTATTCAAGTTGAAAAGCAAATTTTTATACTGAGTGAAAGTTCAAGAAACTACGAAAAAGACACAAGACAAAACGATGCAAATAGAAAAAAGATGAGATGTCACATAGATAAAGAAAGATGCAAAATGACAAAAAAAAGACAAAAAGTACATAATGATGCGACACTACTCTGCCCTAGAGTCAAATTTGGTGACGAAAAGTCAGTGCCTATTGGGCAAAAACGACAAAAACACCTGAAGACGGAAAAAGTCCATTTAAATTGACTTGTTAATCACAGTAAATCCTTAAACATTACAATATAAAAACCAGTAATGACAGATTTATCGCCCGGCTCTTTGAACGTGAACACAGTCGATTTCCACCTGTTCTGAATGTTCCCGAGAATGAAAACAATCGGCTTGAATTCAATGATGTGCTCAACTACTTTGTGAGCAGAGATGTTGTGTTTTTATTTTGATGTGACAAACTGGAAAAGACCACTGCACATGTTTCGACAGAAAGAGAAAAAAATAAATCCTGAATAAGCTAAAAAGAGAAAACTTTACTGATGTGATGGTTCCGGCCATTTTCTATGTTCTAGACTGTAAAGGCATCGGTGGAGTGAATCAAAGAGAAAGAAGTGCAGTCTGTGTGTTGAACTGTACATATTTATGTTATTGATGAAGAGGGGGAGGGGCTAGGACTGTTGTTTGTTTGTTTGTTTGTTTGTTTGTTTCTGTGGGGGGGGGGTGTCCAGAGTCCAGTGGTCTGCTCCAGTTTCCACACCTGTTCCCCATTGGTCGGATTTTCCTCAAAGCTGTCGGAGTTGTGTCTGCGTCATTCCTCGGTTCGAGTCTTTACCACTGCTTTTCTTCGTCTCTGATCGCTCCTCCTCCTCCTCTCTCTCCTCAGTTCACATAGGAGCCCCCGCCTCCTCCTCTTCCCAGAATGCTGTGCGTGTGTTTTCTGCAGGATACCTCTCTCTTCCGGTCCTTCGTGTCCGCTGTGGCGACGGGTGCAGGTGTGAATGTGCGTGTACAGTCCAAAAACAAAAAAAACAAACAAAAAAAAAAAAAAACCTACGACCTGACAACGCTTCATCCCTCACACTGGATCCAAATGTGCCATTACCTTTGTGTATCACGTCTATCGACACACTCACACACACACACAAAGACACACACGTGCATATTGTACAGGATCAAAATGTGCCATGACTAAATGAACGCTTGACAATTTATTTTTTCTATGTTTTCAAAGGAGAGCCAAGTAGTGACATGTACAGGAAAAAAAAAAAAACGTTGCAATGATATGAAAATAAAAATCTTGCTGTGTGTAAATTATTCAACAATTAACTGTTTATATTAAAATTATGAATAAAATTATTGGAGAATATGTGTTGCTGACTGTTTGAACTCACAGTGGGGATGTGGAGGGGGTGGGTGTGTTAGAGGGGCTTTTTTAAAATTTGTGTTTTCTTAATATTTAGGTATATTTCGTTCATTTTTGTTGCTGTTTCATTCACTTTTATTAGTTTTGTCTTGAATATTTTGTTCATTTTTGCTCCCTTGTGTTATTTCATTCATTCTGCATCCTTTCTTTGACTGCTGCCCATTTTTTCTTCATACTATGGCTTAATTTGTTCATTTTCCTAATTTTCTTGACTATTTTCTTGGGTTTTGCTCATTTCTTGTGTTCATTTTGTTTCATTTCCTTGACTGCATTGCTCACTGTGTTTTTTGGATGATGTTGCTTATTTTTAAACATTATTTGTTCATTTATTATGTTCATTTTTGGTCAGTTCTTGCTACTTTGTGTTTTCATTTCCTTAATTGTTGCTCATTTCATTTTATGAGTTTATTTTGTTATAAGTCTTTTGCTCATTTTCGCTAGTTTTCTTTAGCGTTCTTTGTTCGTTTTTGGTAATTGCTTGTGTTTTTTCTTCCACGTTACTTTTTTATCTTAACAGTGCTAACTTTTCTTTGTGGATTAATTTGTTCATTCATCAATCCTTTATGTTACTATTTTGTCTGTGTATTTTAAAAACTCATTTTCTTGACTGTTCTGTTCACTATGGATTTTTTTTGTTCATTTTATGTTCATCTTGCTGGCAATTTGTTCATTTTTCTTTTTCTCAACTATTGTTCATTTTACAGATAATTTTCCTCATTTATTTTGTTTTAAATTGCATATTTGCTTATCACAGATTATTTTGTCATCTTTGTTCATTTTCTTGTTTATTTGGCTCGTCCCTGTAATTTCATAGGTTAATTTGTTTTATTCATTTTATCTCTAATCTGGATTCATTTGGAACATGTTGTTCATGTTTTGTGTCCTTCACAAAGTGAATCAGAAAATGCACAGACTGATGCATCAACAAACACGGAGCATAAACTCAAATCCAGACGTGTTCGGCTGTTGGATTTTATATTGGTAAGACTAGATGCCAGCCCGGCCTCTCAATGGACAAACTGAAAACTGAAGCTGCTGTTCTTCTGGTAGACACTGGATGGAGCCGACTTTCCAAAAAGGTTGAGTCAGGGCCAAGTGAGAACAAATGCAACGTGATAACATGACACATTGAAACTCCATATTTAACTGAAATAGTACAAAGTATATCTAAATTATATGTCCATTTGAAGTTTGATACCAGCAACACATTTTTAAATGTTAAAAAGTTGCATCAGTGGCGAGAATTTTTTCTTTTGGAACAGCTTAAAAACAAAGACCTGCAGCAATATCCGACGAGTGATGAGGTTAAAAGATAGCAGGTAACTCGACTGAGTCTAAAAAGAAAATCCCCGAGAGGCTGAGTCTGATGTGAAGTGGGCGAGGAGCTCACCGCTCTGTGAAAGACTGCACCAGTAAGTACTGTTTCTCAGTGAATGTAAAGTCACTTTATCATGGTGGACTTCTGACTACGCCTTCCTGTGGGCCCACCATCTGCAGGAAGAGTCATAAGGGTCCGGTGCTGCGTCGTTTGGGTGGCGGCCGAGCCTGGGCGGTCCAACTAGCTCCAACTGGGAGGAGGCCCTGGGGCAGACCCAAGACACGCTGGAGGGACTGTGTCTTTTGGCTGGCCTGGGAACGCCTGGGGGTCCCCCCGGAGGAGCTGGGGAGAGGGAAATCTAGGCTTTTCTGCTCAAGCTGCTGCCCCTGGCAACCCTGACCAGGACAAGCGGAGGATGATGGATGGATGGATGGATATTATTAAAAGATTCTGAAAATGTAACGAAATCTCTGTACACACAGGACAAACCTGGAAACCTGAGCTCATCTAAGATGGACTGAGGTGAAGTGGAAAACCGTCCTGAAGTGTGACGTGTCAGCGGAAATCATGGACGCTGTGAGCTCCAGGCTAAAGGAAAGCTTTCTGATTTATTATCAGCACTCAGTTCAAAATCCAGCATCTGTGTTGGTGTGGGGGTGCATTAGTGCACGTGGCATGGGTAACCCCCACTTTTATGAAGGCAACATTGATGCTGAATAATACTTGAGCAACCTATGGTGCAAATTAACAATGTCTTCATCAGGAAAGATATTTATTTCAGCCAAACAAGGACAAATCACATTCCCACAGCATGGATCTGTCTCAAGAGCCTGATACAGTCCTGACTTCACCTTCTATTATTTTGGCATATATGAAATATTAAAATATGGCAAAGGAGACCTTGAACTGTTGATCAGTTGTAATCCCACATGAAGTCGGAATGGAAAACATTCCATGTTCAAAATGACACCAGCTGCGTCTCCTCAGCTCCAAAACACTGTTAACTGTTTACGTTTTTTTGAAATATAAATTCCAAATGAACAATGCAGTTTCAACATTTGACATGTTGTCTTTGAACTGTTTTCGATTAAATTTCAAATCATCACATTGTTCAGAAACAATGTTCATTGTACATCACATTGAATCTGATAAAAGAACATTTCCGTCTAATATGTCAGCTGTCTGCAACTGTGTAAATATCCAGTATTTACACTGAAACAAGCAGATGATAATAATACGTGTTTATTCATGTTCCACTGACAACCAGTCTCTTCTAATTGTACTTAAAAACACTGACACACATGGTTGTTTTTCATTCATTGTACCGTCACATCCTCCTGTGTGTGTGTGTGTGTGTGTGTGTTCAGGTACAAATGTGAAGCGTTGCAGTCGATTCATGCATCTGTGACTGAAACCACTGAAACGGCAAGTTCCTCTTAACCCAGATTCTCAAACTGCAAAACATGACAAGGAACACACACATTTAACCGAGGAGACTCTTTCAGAATGAGGAGGTGGACACGAGCAAATGATGGGTTAAAAAATAATAGTAATCCATCTGATCGACAAACAACGGACAGGACAGCGCTTGTTTTCTATTCACTACTACTATTTTGTTAAAATAAAGATATGAAAAGTTCAGGTCTCTGAAAAATCCACTTTCCATAAGTTGTGGCAGCTTTTTGAGGTGCATCTTTTATCCAGTTTAATTTGTTCACTTTGTGCAAAATTTTTGTCATATTAGTCTTTATTGCTTACTTATTTTTCATTTTTACTCATTGTGTTGCTTTTTTGGTCCAGGTTTGTTTATTTTGTCCCCTCTTTGAATCTCCACCTTATCGTGATGGAGGGGTTTGTGTGCCTGAATGATCCTAGGTAGGGTCTCCTAAGATAAATTAGTCCTAGGTGACGGGTCAGAATAAGAGGGATTCAGAAGACCCTTATGATGAAGAATTCCCTGTGGGCCCCCCACCTGCAGGAAGGGTCGTAAGGTGGTGCTGTGTGGTTTTGGTGGCAGCCGAAAGCGGGGGCCTGGGTGGTCCAATCCCTGGTTGCCAAAACTAGCTCCAACTGGGAGGAGGCCCTGGGGCAAACCCGGGACACGCTGGAGGGACCCCCAGAGGAGCTGGAGGAGGGGGAAGTCTGGGCTTTTCTGCTCAGGCTGCTGCCTTCACGACCCTGTCCAGAATAAGCAGAGGATAATGGATGGATGTTTATTTTGTGAATTATTTCGTACATTTTTGTTATTTTTATTAATTATTTTGTTTATTTTTGCTCTATTTATTTATTATTTTAGTAATTTTAGTTCATTTTTTGTGATAATTTGGTTCTTTTTTATTCATTTTCTTCAATATTTTGTTCATTTTTTTGTTTTGTATTTAAATACAGCTTATTTTTTGTATGTATTCTGTATTTGTTAATTTTTATTTTATGGAGTATTTTGTTGAAAATTCTTTTTCCTGCCTCTCTGCTTATATTGCTATATTGTAGTTTTTCATTGTTTTGTTAATTTTTCATTATTTTCTGGCTCATTTCATTCTGTTTTTGTGTAATGTTATTGTGTTCAACATTGCTCCTTTTCCTGCTTTTGTTTCTTTATGTGTTTAAATTTCTTGATTACATTTGTTCATCCTTGCTCATTGTTCTTGATGATTTTGCTCATTTTTATTTACTCCTTCTTTTGCTCATGGTCCTCATTATTTTGTTCATTTTTTTCATTCTATTCCTTTCATAAGCTTTTGCAGAAAATGGATGCATTCACTGTCCTCCTGAACTCAGACTTCAACCTTCCAGGAGGATCCAGAGGCTAGAAATGCCCGACATTTAAACTATCCTCGGCCTTGTTCTAAACTGTGTCTACACTTTTGAACTGGTGTGAACAGTCTGCGTGACCTGACACGATGTTTTTCAAATCAGCAGTGATGTGTGAAAGTGTAAGTTAGTTCTATTCTGCTGTAACCCAGTGAGAAAAAAAGAGGAAGCAGCCTGTATGTGTGTGTGTGTGTGTGTGTGTGTGTTTCTGCATACAGTATGAAGACGAGCTGGATGTTCACACACTCAGCTCTGACCTGAAGGACATAAAACCCTACATTGTACCTGCATGTGTGTGTGTTTTATCAAACACACCGGGTTGATCATCACCGTTTGTCACCTGACGTCAAATGTAAGTACAGTTTTGAGATTTGTGATGCATTTTGAAACGAGTACAGGTTTCAAAAGCCTGTCGGGAAAAAGCTGAACACTAAAACACTTCTCTTTTTCACACACACACACACACATTTGCCTTTTCTCAGTTACACCATTTTCTGGTTTTGTGGGAAACTACGAAGGCTTTTCGTCCTGATGTGCAGTGAGCTGAACTTGACACTCATCTGTTCTTACACTTCTTGCAGTTTAACCTCATAGGAGCCAGAGTTTTGTTTGTATGCGTTTTCAAAGTCTCCAGCTGGTCTGGTTTACAGTTATTAGACGAGTGAGAACCAGATTCATTATTTTCAAAGTCCAAACTGTCAACCCTCCGATCCATGCTAGATTGAATCTTCCTCACATCATATTTATCTGTGTGATGACAGACAGTGTGGCCTAAAGTAACAAACACCCTTTAATGCTGTGCAGAATTTGTTGTCTTTGACAACTTCTTTAGCCCATATAAAATACACTCACTGGCCACTGCATTAGGTACACTTATCTAACACAAATATCTAGTCATCAGACCACATGGCAGCAGCTCAGTGCATTTCTTCATGTAGACACAGTCAAGACCATCTGCTGAAGTTTAAACCGAGCCTCAGAATGGTGAAGTAAGGTGATTTACATGACTTTGAACATGGCATGGTTGTTGGTGCCAGACGGGCTGGTCTGAGTATTTCACAAACCGCTGATTTACTGGGATTTTCACACAGAACCATCTCTTAGGTTTACATAGAATAGTCTGTAAAAGAGAAAATATCCAGTGAGCAACAGTTCTCTGGATGAAAATACTGTTGACGCCAGAGTTCAGAGGAGAATGGTCAGACTGGCTGGAGCTGATGGAAAGACAGCAGTAACTCAAATGTCCACTGGTTAGAACTGAGTAATCCAGAAGACAGACAACATGTCAAAACAGATGGACGACAGCAGCAGAAGTGGTCAGTAGGAGGCTGGGAAATGTTGTTTTGTCTAGTGAGTTTGACATTTTAATCTTTCTGTTTGGGACAAAAACAGCCTGAAGAGCATAATGAACCTGTGCTCAAGCATCACTGGTGCCAAACAGAGGGACGTGGTCTCACTGTGACAGAGTCAGGTCAGGAAGGAGGCTGAGAGCATCATCAGCCTAATGAAAAGACATGTCCTACTGTGATGCCTTCAGGTTTGTGTTGCCTCATGCCTCTGACAAAAACAAATTGTTGCTTTTTTTCCATCTGCAATTAGTCTTTTGAACAATGATTCTGCTGTAGCTCTTTTATTGCCTTTTATATTCTTTTAATTCAATTTATTTCTTTTGCTGTACATTTGTACCTAATTCCTCAACAGTCTGAACTTGCACTTTATCTTGCTTTTCGCTTGTCTGATCGCTGCAGGCTGTTGGTTTAACTGTTTCTGGCATATTACAAGTATCGTGTCAGTGTTTACGTTTGTTTGTTTTAGAATGTAATGGAGTGTGGGGCTGTAAACCGATTGCCCTTTAATATTAAGGGATTAATAAAGCTCTTCTGAATCTGAATCTGACATTTGGATGTTATGGTTTTGACTGGCATAAGCGACATGAAGCATGGATCCATCCAGCCTTGTATCAGCTCTTCAGGCTGCCGGTGGGGACACATTTTGGGACCTTTAGTCCAAACTGTGCATTGTTTAAATATCACAGCCTACGTGAGTACTGCTGCTGATCGTGTCCATCTGATGACAGGGAGGAGGTCCAATCCAGTACTAGCAAGGTGTACCTAATAAAGTGGCCAGTGAGTGTCTGAAATAGACACTTTACTTACAATGTAGAGTGAAAGATTGTAAAAAAAAAATAGCTCTCAGTCATCAAAGGAAAGCAGTTATCTTAAACTGTAGTTTTCCACAAAGTATTGCCACTTTATAATTATACGGACTCAAATAGAAGTACAGTACTCATAAAAACAAATAAGAGTAGTAAGAGTAATTGAAATTTGTGGGAGGGTTGAGTAGAGTCTGGGCCAAGGACAGAATCCTTTAGAACCCATCAGATCCAGTTAAAAGGACAGATCCAGGAATTTTTCATCACTGTCTTTAACATTGCCAGATTCCACATTTTCTGTAACTTTTTAGCAAATAATGCATTTATCTTGTTGAAATGATCCAAGGATATTTAGGAGGGGGCATCTGGTGCAGATCCAAATCCAGATTTAGCAGAAACTGATATCTTGTAATGGGATGGAGGTCACCTGTTGTGGAGAAACAAATAGGGTCAGAGACTTGAATCTACAGTAAAACCAAAGCTGAGATAATGGCCAGTGAATAAATGGTTTTGGTAAATCAATGATATTTTTAATGTGTATCCAGTCAAATGGGACAGATTTGGGTGCAAAATCAAATCTGGCAGAAACGTGGAGGCCTGTGCTCTATTGAGTGCCGTTTCCCAATTTGTTTGGGTTCACGACGTGTGCAGCACATGATCTGGAGTCAAACGGTCTAGATGCTGGACGAGGGTCGGACATGTTCCGCCCCTGAAGGTGACGCCTCTTCAGCCATGCTCAGCGTCTGTCATCACGCAGTGATAGTGGGTTCAGAGCCTCATACGTGATGCCGAGTCTGTTTAGTTTGGTATTGAACAATCGCTGCAATCACTGAAGGAACAATATTCAAATGAAAGGTGACTTGGTACATCTTCCTTACACGACACTGTGACTCCTTCATGACCCTATGTTCTCTTTGTCTTTAGAATCAGCCTTCATGCCTTATTGTCGCAAATGAAATGATGCAAAAACAGTTTTACAAGCGTAGGACACATTACATTTCACATTCAGGATTTTCCAAACCAGTCTCTGCAACATAATGTGTTGATGGAAATGCTTCTACACCTTCACCATTATTTAAGTCCCAGTGTCCTCAACGTTCTTCTTAATTAGCAGCAAATCTACATATGTTATTGTTAACTTTTCAGAAATACAGTCTGAAAGGTTTCTGTATGTTATCTACTTTTATGACTCTTTTACAGCTTTGCATTTTATTTGGTCCAGACTTTATGGCTTCACAGGTTGATTTGAACTATAGGCTGAATTTGTGGTGTAATTCATCTCCTGGACAGTAGAGCAGACAGAACAGCTGCTTTCTGGTGGTGTTGTACAATGTACAGTTCACATACAGTGTAAAAACACTTGGACTCATTAAACTTTACATCAATCACAGGAATTAGACAAAGAATTAGACATGTAATTTCTGCTGAAACAGCTTGAAAAGCAGTTCCTCTGACAGACACCAGATGAAGGTCTTTACTCATTTGCACCAATTCAAACAAAGTAAACTGAAACTGGAGTTAAATATTTTTTAAAATCCTGCACCCAGATGGTGATTTTAATCATTTTTAAAAATTTTAATCATTTGCTTCTTGGGTCATTTCTGTTGTATCCTGGAAAAAAAATCCTGAGAATCTGTTGGTACATTTTTTTTAATTAAATGCAGACAAAGAGACGGACCATCGGTGAAAACCTCCACCTCCTTGTCAGAGGCAAAAAACAAATGGAAGATGCAAAAAAAAAAAAAAGAAATGAGGCAAACCAAAAACATAAAACATCACAAACCAATCACTGTCAAGTACAGGGAGATGATGAAGAAGAAGGCGATAACAGGATGCACAGTGTCTCACAAAAGTGAGTACACCCCCCACATTTCTGCAGATATTTAATTATATCTTTTCATGGGACAACACTG
>JAQQAE010000609.1:0-31325 GCA_029823295.1 Pseudamia nigra
TTTTTCATCGAGGTGCTCTGGTTCCCCAGCACCTGACGCAGACCTTGTTTGGCCGGGCGACATCTGAGCCGGCATGTTGTTCATTTGTTTCTCTCTCATCATTGTATGAGGTAGGCTATAGCGCATGTTAGATAGTCAGGTGACTATCTTGTTGAGCTATCCAGCCGCTATATACTGTATATATATATATATACTGTATATATACTGTTTATATACTGTATATCATAAACACCAAAAGATTCACAGAAATGGCTCAACTTCTGTGCCACAGACTGTGTATTAGTGTCATCTTCAACAACATCTTTGGGCCCAAAACAGGATGCAACCATATTTGGACGTATGGCGGTGGTGCCAGCAGAGCGTAGAGAAAGCTAACTGATCTCTAGCCTTTTTCTTGCCAGTGGCTATTATAGACATAAATTGCCGTATATTTAGTCTGGATTTGTGTGGACTATATTTAACAATGGAGAACGTTAATCAACAGGAAAAAGCCCAAGGACTGTTGAGAGACTTCAATGTTAAGAGAGAGATCTTCATGTCGTTCTTTCAAACATATTGTTGTAAGTGCATTTTCAATATCAAAAAGAATCAAAATATTCAAAATTACCAATGATTTTGGAAAAAATAACCATACGTTTCCATGCTGTGGGTGGTTTTGTAGGTCTTGCAGGGTTAGTACATTGTAATGAACAATTGACAAACAGCTGCAGGAAAATTTGACCTGTTTAAAGCTTAAAGATTTAAGAGAAACATTTGTGGAGTTTAAAAGCATCTGTTCTTCTGTTTTCATATTCATCAATAAGTGCACATTAATAAAGATGGGTGAAAATGCATCTCACGCAGCTCATGGAAGTGTACTTTTCTCATGTTTTCATGGCTTGGAGTGCAACAGATCAGGCAGGATTTTATCATTTCCTCTGAAAACAGCAAGTCACCAAAACAAGTGTCAGTGGGAATGTACAGTACTTATCTGTGCCCTAAGAAGACTTATCTTCATGAGTATAAGCTACCTGCACTTTACACCTGCGTGAGGACAGGGTTTCTAGTGTGGTGAATGGACAACTCATCGAGACGCAAGCATTCGGGTAGAACTAATGTGCCCTTTGACAAGACTAATATGACTCAGAAACCTTTTCATATAGCAGACGTTTTGGCCATAAAAAGCCCAGATGCAGGCAGGCGGGTTCCTGGCTCCATGCATGTTCCAGCGATATACTCTTCAGCCTGATGTTCAGGTCAGATTTGACACCATTAAAATACCTCATTTCGACTGAACTTTAAGGACCTTTAGCTAAAGTGACCCAAAAGATACAAAAGAAAAGAATTAAGGGTTTTTGTGCACTGAAAAAGTTGATAAAAGGACATTTAACACCACTGCAATATAGAGTGTCTTAGTGATTATTACAATTATATTTATTGTCACAATTGCCACACATTTTGCTTTTACTATTAGGGTTTATTTTGTTATTTTTTTTAAATAAAAATTAGGAAAATCAATTAAAAAAGCAACATATCACAATATCTGCAGGTGTGTGTCTTGTTAGTGCTTGATAAGTGTTTTCAGCATTTTCATTTTGGTTTTTTAATGACATTTTCAATTTTGTTTTGTAAATTTTGCATCATTTTCAAGCTCTTTCATGAATTGTTTGAAGCCATTCATAAGGAAAAAAAAAGATTTTAAACTGGAAAGAAATAATAAGTTGATCTTATCCAAATTATTACTGATTCCGATGATTCAGATTAGATATTGATATTTATATGTATTATATAGAATACGATGACATTGAGTTGAGTTAGACAAGAGCAGGTATCTCGACAGTGACATAAACAGAAAGAATATAAAAATAAAATTGAATAATTTTATATATATATATAATAGAAAATGTGATTAAATAGAGTATCTAGCTGTTCCATACACACTCACCATTCATTTCATGTGTACCTTATGTACACATGAAATGAATGGCACTTTTGATATACTGGAATATGACAGATATTCCACATAGAATATGATATGTATGAGGTATTTTGTTATGACCAATACTACACATGATGTATAATATAACAGTCAGACTCATTGTGAGTTTTTGGTACAGAGTTCCAAAAAGTCACATTAAAAAGTTTGGTTTGGTGTTCTGAGTCAAATTATGTGTTTAATTACAGCCTTAATGTAATATCTATCCATCCATCCATTTTCTACCCCTTAATCCTTGCACGGGTCGGGGGGATGCTGGAGCCAATCCCAGCTGACTTGGGCCGAAGACAGGGTACACCCTGGCTAAGTCACCAGTTCATCGCACTTAATGTAATATGCAGTGTTTAAATCATTAAGAATGTTTCATTTTATATAAGAATTGTCTTGGGTGTACCTTGCCTCGTCATATGTCAGCTGGAATAGGCTTCAGCCGAACCCTCTATTTATTCTTTTAAAATACATAATTTGTGGTTGAAACAGTGATAGTGGTGCTCGTTTCAGGGATTTAAATGTACGGTTCATTCATCTTTCTTTGGTTTCTGATGATCATTTTGCTCATGTATACTGTTAATTAAAGGTGTTAACAGGTTCTATACTTATTGCTTGTCTGTGTGAATTTATGTAGGTGCTGCCTCGTCAGACGTGTGGCTTGTTTACTCATACCATCTACTATAAGGAATACCCCGGCGGGCCTAAAGAACTGGACAAAAGCATCCATGGGGGAGAGCTGTTTCTCACCGTGATTCTCAACCCTGTGAGTCATGGACACATCCACACACACACACAATCGCACTCACACACCTGCAGATGCACTTACATAGAAATGGATGCACAGTGTGAGAAACAGGGAGGCTGTTTCTTTCTGTTTTGATTTTTGTAACTCAAAGAGGCACCAACTGGGTTTCCCGCTCTCTGCAAAGGTAACTTTCTCTCTGTCTGGTTCATTTGTTTTCATTTTTGCTTTGTCTGCTCCGTGTCTGTGTGTGTGGTGTGTGTGTGCGAGCGTGCGTGCGCATGTGAGTGTGTGCTTCTGTCTTTTTCCCTGTCAGGGGCTGCTACTCACTGTGGAGCTGTGTTCATCTCCCCACTTTAAATTAGGTCTCACCACAGGGGGGTTGCTGTCACACACACGCACCAACACGCACACACATTCTCCCCCTCTTGCTTACCCCTGCTGCGTGTGTCAGCTCAACTCGATTCTGCTTTGAATTAAGGAAGAGAATTAGGTTTTGGTGGCGGTTAAGATGCTCGTCCACATGCATATGCTCACAAGTGCATGCATGCACACAGTTACGTGTGGAAACCTGCATGCCCAAACGCTCTTCCTAACTAAAATCACACCCGCACACACACGCAACACACACACAGATGTTCACAAACCAGCAGTAAGTCGTATTGAAGTGTCAGGTAGGAGAGTGCAGAACCAGAGGAGCTGTCAGAACTACGCAAACATCACAGTCAAGTGCAGCTTCGCACAACAACCCAATCGTGCCCATTCTTCTCTCTCAGCACCACCTTGTCTGTCTTGCCTTCTTTTTTGTATGATTCTTACATTTTTCTTCCGTCTCTTTTGGATTCTCTTTTATATCTTACATTGGCTCACTTTTTGTCTGACTTTTTCATCCTTCTTTTGTCTGTTGTCATCCTTTCATTTTGGTGTCACTGCACATCTCTTCATCCAGCCTTTGATTGACTGCCTGAGCAAATGGTAATAATACACTGTATTTGAATGAATCATTTATGCTTGTTATTCTACTTTCAATACACGGTGCCTGATGATTGACTGACCAAAAAACAACAAATTGATCTCAGGTTCGGGGACTGTTTGCCTTAAGTTGCTTTTCCCATCCTCACAATATCAATAGTTATTTCCTAAAAAAAAAAATTTTCCTCTGGTAGACATAAAGAGAAGCATTTTACTTTTCCCTCAGAGGAGACAATGGTTTTCTAATAATAGCCAAAGAACCAGGCAGATGGTGTGGAGTAAAGTAGCAGGAGAGTAATTTACCTTTTTCTGTCCAAAGATTGTAGTGGGTTTGCTGAATTGCTTGTTAGTGTGTGTATTGTTAAGTGAGACAAATTGCATGTACGGTATGAGCCAGACAAGTGTACCAGACAAAACAGTCACCTCTGCTTATAAATAGTGTACTCATTTTCATTTCAAATATGCACAAAGTACTGTAAATGAAGAGTGGGATGAACTTTGTATTATGGAGACTGTGGTATGTTGAAGAAGATTAGCAGTAAGTATAATGTGGTTTTGAATTGAAGATAAAATAAGTAAAGACTCCCTATGGTACCCCTACAGTTGATTTTTTTTTAAATGAAATGCCAAGGTTTTCAGTTGTGATAGGGCACGCTAACCAGGGGTTTAACTGAGGATTTAGCAGGAACAGGAATTGCTGGCATGGGCAGTTTGAACAGATTTAAGATGATAGACTTCCTCTAATAGCATTACAAGTAACCCATGTTCCCCGTTAAAACTCTTTCCTTGTAGAGTCCCCCTGTTTTTAGATCATAAACACAAAGACAATCAAGATGGTTCCAAATAGGACTGTCTAAGTCAGGGGTCAGCAAAGTTTAGAATCCAAAGAGCCGTTTGAGTCAGAAAGTAAAAATACACCTGTGTCGAGAGCCACAAAAATATTTGAATCCTTTGTGAACCCTATAACATACTGTATGATGCATGTTTTAGCTGTTATGTGTTAAAAATGTACACTTACTTTTTCTTTTATTATTTTTTTATTAACTTGTTCATTTTTTATTCATCTGTCATTCATTTTGATTTTTTGTTGTTGACTTATTTGATTATTTTGTGCATTATTTTTGTGGAATTTTGTTTATTATTTTGCTCATTTTTGTTACATTTTTTGTTTATTTATTTGACTATTTTGTTCGTTTTTTTAATTCATTTTAATCAACTTGATTTATAATTTTTCTGATTTTTGTGAATTTCAAGTTTTGTGAATGTTCAGTTTCCCTGTTATTTTGTTTATTCTGTGGATCATTTTGTTAATTCCTTCTCCTAATCATTACCATTATTTTGCTTATTTTTGTTCATTTTCTCGGTTTTGGTCCTTTACTTGATTAAATTGCTAGTTGTTTTTTTGGGGGGGAAGGGGTCTCATTTATTGTTCACAATCTATTTAATTTTTTCCTCCTGTTGATTTAGTGCTCATTTTGTTCATTTCAATTTATTTTAAAGTTTTACTCCATCACTGAACAGAGCCACAGGTTGCAGACCCCTGGATACATCACTCAGTCTTGCACATAACTTTACAGCAGAAACAGAAATGCATTGCTGATTGTACACTTGTGATGAGAGTGATGCTGGTCCAGACCAAGCAATAACCTCCGTAGCTTAGCTGATCATCAAATATGGAAGTGTCAAAAACTACTGTATAGTACTGTCTACTGGAGATGGCTCCAAAAGTGAGTTACAGAGTCTCATGTTAAAATGGCCAACTTAAGAGCAGGAACAATCATGTTTACTGGCTGGTACAAACATTGGTTATGGTCATTACAGTTTATTTCCATCTCTGGACAGGTCATTTGCTATATAACTTCCTGTTTAGATGATCCAGACCCTGAAATTCATGCAAGATTAAAATCATGGGTGCTTTAATTAATAGAGGCTTCACCGTTGCATCCAGCTCACCTCACGTGCAATCAAAGTTCACCTTTAAGTCCATTTTTAGATCAGTGTGAAAAGGCAGTGGTGCCAGTATGTTGTCGCCTAGAAGCTCTTTGTTTGAGCCTATGGGTGATCCCATGGACCCAGTCTGTGGTCCAGACAAGTTGCTGCTTTTATTAACTTGATTTGCCGTTCACACTAGTAACAGCATAACAGCTCCCATTAGTGCTATTATAACAATAGCTTAATGTTTTATGGCATTATATAACAATAACAAAGTATCTTTTAACTGTAGCCTTAAATAGCAATGAAAAGCAACATGAGACTAAGCCTAAAACATTGAGTATAAGCAACTGATAATGCATTATTAGTAAATTAAAGAAAATGAGATGGATACCCAAATCTTTACAACCGAATTTATAATTGCTTTTTACATAAGTATTGCTTTGGTGCATCCTATTGTCAGAAGAATAGTAAAACTAAACAATAGCGAAGCGCTTTACTCTACTGATTGTAGGCTTGTTTCTGAAAAAGGGCAGGTTCAAGGTAAATGAGGGAACTGTAGTTAAACACACAAAAACATAAGCAAAGAACAGCAAAACAGCATTCTTGAAAATTCTCACCCAGTAAACCCCGCCATACAGTAGTCCCCTGATGTTGCTGTGGCGCTAACCTCAGACAATCATGTGTGTGTTTTTTACATTTGCGTAACCCGCAACTTCTCTTGAACCCTTTTTAAAGGATTTGTTTTTCATTCACACGATGTCATCTTAACATGAGCAAACCAGGACAGAATCCTCTCCTGGCTCACTGCATCTCTGTGACTCTGTCTCTGCACATACACTTCATGTGTACAGTATATTGCATGAAGTGGTAAGAGAAAAGCAGAATTTGAAAGAAACCGACAGAAGCTAATTATATTTTTATTCTGTTTTCACTCTTGTCCTTCTCTTCTGCTCCCTCCCTTTTGTAATCAGTGTATTAAGAGATGAAACTCTTCTCTTGTATCTCTTAATGAAGAGACCTATTAAACATAAAAGCAATTTATGAACTAAATGGGAGCTATCTTAAATGGCATACTGTACGTACGTCCATGCAGACACACACACACGCACACATGCACTTACAGATGGATGATTCATTTTTGCTTCTCTTGGTTCTATTTCCATTTGCAGACACAAAAGCTTTCATTAGTGTGTGCTTTTTCTGTGTGTGTAATCAATAGAGTTCTGTAGTTTGCTGCTGTACTCCCCCAGGGGATTCCTATTGTTTGATTATTGGCACATTGGTAACACATTGGCTGTTTATTGCTGACATGGAAGCCGGTATATATCATATGCATGTACATTATATGTGTAGCTCCATGTTGGGATGCTTTTGCATCATTACAGGAAACATCAAAGATCCTGTCTCACTTAAGCTTAACAATCGATTTGACGACCTAGACTTTGCAAACAGCCAATAGGACACTAGTCATTCCCCATTAAATAGCCACAGAGATGGTGAGAAAGAGAGGGAGACAGAGAGAGAGGAAGAAGAAAAGAAGAGGGGGAGAGAGAGGAGGGCGGGGTGAGAAGGTGGCAGACAGATTGAGATTTAATTTTCAGGTCACGGCATCTTGTGTCACTTGAGAATCCAGACACATACAGAGAGGAAGTGATGCACATACAGACGCACACAGACACACAATGCTGCATGTGTCAACGTGCAATATGTGTATGTATGTATAAATGTGTGTCGAGCTGACATAAGCAGAGCTGTAGACATATATCAGGCCTGACATTTAGCGCTTAGCTCTGCCACTAAGCTTATTAGCCAAACACAAAATATCAGCGCAATCTCCCTCCCTTCTAGCTCTGTGCTTTTTTTCAACCAGCAGTTATCCTTCCTCTTCAGGGTTTCTTGACCCTATGTTTTTTGCTGTATACCTCCCTTCTCCAGTGTCCGTTTCCAATTATTACCCCTATGTGTGTTGACTTTTCCTCACAGGCGAATCATTCACACTCCTGTTTATCTCATTTTCATATATTCCCTCTCTTTCTCTAGAGTCCTGCTGATTGCTACTGAAGGTTTTGAAGATTTTGGCAGCTTATCAACACATACTCTTTCACCGTCTCCTTCACACTCACACGCACACCCCCACTCACACACACCACACACACACACAAATTACCAAGTGAGCATAAAGCAATGAAAAACTGCAAAATGGAAAGGCCCAATAAATGTTGACTGGAGCAAGCAGAATAAATTGAATTGAAATTATTTGCTGTACTGACATTCAGTGTTCAATTTGGCACTGATGAGACTGAGACGGCAAGATGGACTGTGAGTAAGAAAGAAAGAAAGAGCCACCGAAAGAGCAATAAGGGGAGAGAGGACGAGGAGGTTGAGGAGGGAGAATGAAACCGGGCGGGGGGTGCGGACCGCTTTTTAGTCGCAATAACAATTCAATCACTGAGAATTGTGTGTGGAACTAAGTGGACTGTAATGGGAAACAGTCTGACTTGCTGTTACTAGAAATAGACTTTGAAGACAGACAGACAGACAGATAGATAGATAGATAGACAGATAGACAGATAGATAGATACATAGATAGATAGATAGATTAAAAAGCAATTTCTCCAAAAATGCAATCGTGTTCGAGGGGATTGGAACATGTAGCAAACTCAAATACATGACTGATGTTCACTTAATCTTACAAGACATTGCATTTTTGTGCGCTTGTGTGTCTGTGTGTGTGTGTTTGCGTGTTTTCCGAAGAACATCGCCTGCATGCCGGACTGACATGCTTCATCAGAGCATCTAGGTCAGCATGTGATCGAAGTGAAGGAGAAAGAAGGGAAAAAAAAATGTGAAAGTGACTTTTTGGAGCCGAAGAGGGAACGCGAGAGGAAAAAGTTTAAGGATGAGAGAGGAGGGGAGTGAAGCTACTTAGAAGCAATGAGAGGAAAAGACAAGGGACAAAGATTAAAAGAGGGAGGCTGTGGGAGTGGGTTTCTTCCTCATTTTTCTAGTTCACTCCCAGTCCATTTCCAACTATGATTTAAGCTCAATTCTGGTGTTAAATTATTACTGCACTATTCTTTATTAAAGGCACATAAGGGACTAAAAGCAATCCAATATTCAGGAAATGAGACGTGGCACCAGATGCAGAGAAAGAGGTTTATATGCTTCAGTTAATTGAATTTTTACCCACACTAAGTCCTTCCACCAAAAAGGTTTGGTGCTCGCACTGCATCAGGAGATTAGCACTCCCTCTCAAGTGGCTTTCTCATTTTTTTTTTGTTTTTTTAATTCAGTTTAACCTGCCAAGGTTACTCTCTCTGTCTTTGTCTTTGTTACTCTTCCCTTCTCTGTACTTTTTTTCTTTCTCTTTTCTGCAGTTCTTTAATTATAAACACAAATCATCTGCTCTATGCTCTTTTGTTTAATTTGGCAGCTGGTTCTCAAGACCAAGCCACATAATGAATGTTTCCATGTTCAGCAACAGTCAGAATCTTTCCCTCTCCCCCTCCGTGTGTTTCTTTCTGTCTTTCATGTACACACACACACACTCACACGCACACACGCACATACATATCGTCCATATTGCACTTCTTGTCCCCATACAGCCTGAGTCAGACATCATCGGGTATTGAGTTGTTTGAAGGGAACATAAATCACTTTTTGATCACCCTGCTTTCTTTCAAAAAAGCACATAGCAACACCAAAAAAAAGGTGGGAGGCTTTGAAATATTGTATAGCATCATGTTTACTCTTCAATGCATTCACAACATTTTAGTTACCAGTGATTGCATTCATTTAAATCTTATTTTTCCATTATCTAAGATTAATACATCAAGTTCATTCCTGTTTTTAAGAGTGGACATTCATGACATTTTTATTTATTAGACAAGAAGGGCAATCAAACTATTTTATTGGCTTGTATTTCTATTGTTGCTGGTCGAGGTCTTGCCTTGACAGTGGTTCCACTTTGTTGCTCCAACATCAGCTGGATTGATAGGAAGCAGATAAGGAAGGCTGGTGCACTGCTAGTTAGCTTAAAGTGAGCAACGAGATAAAGCAGTGGTGACTGTACACGGAAGCCAATTGCACTGGGATGAACATATACACACGCGCACCAACAATTACACTGACATATGCAGACACCTGCACATGAAAAAAGGAGTCCCTGATTTTAGACACAGATACACATAACCCGAACCACACACATCTGAGCCACTTCTCCCCCCACAGTGACTCTCTGTGTCTCTTTCACTCTCACACACACAAGCACATCTCCCATCAGTTTTCAGAAGCAATCAGTATTCCGAACAGCTTTCCAGGTTGGCCGGACGCTGATCCATCAAACCCCGACACTGTGTCGCTTTGTATCTACGGCAACCTTCAGTGTTAAGGAGGAGCACCGACAGCCCTGTGTCACCAGGAAATGCACCGCGCATGCATGCGTACGTGTGTCAGTGTGTATGCGTTTGTTCATTCACAGGCATTGCACTGACACACATTCATGGAAACACAGACATGCTCAGATCAACCAAATAATTCATAACTTAATGGCAGATGTTACCATTTCAGAGACAATCCACATTCCTCATTCACACAGCATGTGCAAGAGCATATAGGTGTGCGTCTGTGTGTGTTTGTGTGCGTGTGTATGTGTGTGCGCATTTGTCTGTAGCAACTATCTTGGCTTGTCTCTTTGATCAGCCTATAAAAGCACTGAGGCGTGGACAGATAGCCTGGACCAACACACTATCACTTGTTCTCTCCCTCTGAGCTTCTCCTTTTCCCCCACACACATTAACTGTCATGAACACTTTGACACACTCTGAAACACTCTCCTGTGTGTAACTGCATCTCTCCCATCACCCAGTGGCTATGAGAAGTATTGTGCCGCTTCCTCAACTTCTCTTGATAGCAGTGAATACAGCAGTCTCGCTTTATCTGTTTTCTCTTTAATGCTTGAGAATGGGTTGTCCTGAAAGTTGTATAATCTTATAATCTTACATAACAAAAGTGACAGTGTTACTTTGCAAAGTGACAGCACATACTGATAGCCAGTAGATGTTTTCTATATGTGTTGCTTTTCAATAAACCATAACATTCTGGAAAATAATCAGTTTTCTCTCCTCCACAGTCATATTAAACATGATTATGTATACTGCCTCTGTCTTTCGAAAACGCCTAGGAAATGAGATCCTGACTTCTCACAATAACAGAAAAATGTATTTCCATTTTTTAAATTCTTTCCTTTTTTCCACACGCCTTAATATGTCTCTGTTATCTTGATTTTAATCGGTTATCTCCATTTCTCCTCCACAGATTAGTATATTTATGACCCACCTGTCAAATTATGGCAATGATCGACTGGGTCTTTACACTTTCGTCCACTTGGCGTCCTTCCTGCGCTCGTGGACGAACCTGAAGCTTCACACACTCCCACCTCTTCAGCTCGCACACAAGTACTTTCAGCTTTTCCCTGAACAAAGGAACCCACTCTGGCAGGTGTGTTTGCCTGCATATGTCACGTACATACAGGGGCTTGTGTGTTTTCATATTATACTGTATCTATGCTTTTGGTTGTAATGTACTCTCCTTATATTCTAGCTGTTTGAATAATCCAGCTAAACACTATGTGGATAAAAGCCCTGTGCACTGTATATGCACTACTTTAAGTCTTAATGTCCTTTATCCCGTGCTCCTGCAGAACCCATGTGATGACAAACGGCACAAAGATATTTGGTCTAAAGAGAAAACCTGTGACAGATTACCCAAGTTCATGGTGGTGGGACCACAGAAAACAGGCAAGCTACACACAAACATACCCAGACATTCACATGAAACAAAGGGAATTCTTTTGTGTTCCCAGGTGTGTGGATCCTGCACATAAGAGTCTATTCATTTAATACCCCTCTCCTCTTTGGTCCTGTCAGAGGGAGACAAAGGATGAGGCTCTTACTTCCTTTCTTCCACCCACATACTATCTACTTCAGATGCATAGAGATACAGTTCAGAGCTACCACCCTCACCCTGGTTCTCTTTTTCTTACTCTGTCTTTGTCAAAGAGCAAAATAAGAAGAGATTATTGAAAGTCCTTTATGGTCTCCGGTGTTCCTGTGATTTCAGGGATTCCTGTTGTGGAGGTGGGGGCACCCTGTGATACTCCTGCAACGCTCTTAATTAACTACATGATCATTTCCTAAATGAAAAGAAGATTCACTATAGCAACAGCAGCAGCCCAACAATGACTCTAATCCTGTTGAATGATATGCCGTGCATGTTAGAGACACAAAAAGAGAGACACCGGGCAAAGGAGGAGAGGTTTGGGGGGTTATGTGGGAATAAATGTAAAGGGAACTGTGTGGAAAAAGATCTGCAGAGGGTGAGACTGAGGGCATGACCAGAGCCCCGGTGCTGATTGGTGTCAAATGGTTTTGAATCATTTGATGGGGAGGTCTCTAATCATCGCACACATAAACACACACACACACACACATAGTGTATTCTCAGCAAGATATAAATCTTGTGCTGAGGGGGAAAAAAAATCATCCAGTATGGATCAGTGGTTGACAGCTCTCACACATACTGACACACACACATACGGACTGCTCTCTGCTGAGCAGAATTAACGAGCCAGTTATGAATTATGCCCTTTCTTCCAGGAACGACAGCACTTTATCTCTTCCTGCTCATGCACCCCTCCATCTCCAGTAACTTTCCCAGTCCAAAGACTTACGAGGAGGTCCAGTTCTTCAACACCAACAACTATCACAAAGGAATTGACTGGTGAGGATAAACAAACTAACTCACATCTTTCATTCTTTCTGTTCACCTTTTCATTAGTCAGGTGTCCAGGTCAAACAAACGGCTCGAAGGATACATCAGCTTTTATGGATCATGTAGACTTTAAAGATAAATTAAGCAGTTTGAAGTAGTGTAGTTTCTTCAAATTGATTCTTTTACAGCTGTATACGTACTGTAAGCCAACAGACATATGGCTGCTTAAATTGACCCATAAATGGTAACCCATTTAGCTGACAGACACAGCTGTTGCGTTTTCCAAAGTCATCTAGAAAGCACTTGACTCTGAGAGTTCTTTATTAAACTATGTGCAAATTATATTATCTCTGTTAAGGTTGTTGTTGTTTAGCACAAAAAAGGACAAAGTACTGATGAAGACTAGAAGTTTGTGACTTAAAGAGTTGCACCTGACATTGAAAATGTGTAAAATAAAGTAATGCACTAATTTTATAATTTTACTGATATACTTGACTATGTGATGAGCTTCATGAATGTGTTTATGTTTGCTCTCAAATTTGTGTCTGTGTCTTTTTTCCCCCCAGGTACATGGAGTTTTTCCCTGTGCCCTCTAATGTTAGCACAGACTTCCTGTTTGAGAAGAGTGCTAACTACTTCCCCTCGGAGGAGTCCCCACAGCGAGCAGCTGCCCTGCTGCCCAAGGCCAAGATCATTACTCTGCTCATCAACCCGTCGGACAGAGCCTACAGCTGGTATCAGGTACATACACAAACACACAATGCCTAGATATGTAACAGAAGCCACTGGTCACACATGTGTAATGGTAATGTGACTTAGTTTATCATATGATTTGCTGCAGCTCTTCACTGATTTGAATTGAGCCTGATTTGTCCCTGTGATGTGGATTTAATAAGCCTGATTTACATATATGTCCGAATATAGGAAATGCCTAAACACAGCATCACGTGTTTGCTTCAGCTTGTTCGAATAATAAAACATGAATGTCAGCAGCGTCGGTGTCACTATGTATTAAATATTCTTTCTTATGCATTTTTGAATATATCACTTGATGTGCAAGAAAGGGGCTAACACCTGCTGTTCAGTATACAATAAAAGTCAGGTCTTTGAAGCCTATGTGTTGCATCCCTCCACAGCATCAAAGAGCTCATGAGGATCACGCAGCCCTGCGGTTCACTTTCTACGATGTCATTAGTGCCCGACCAGGAGCCCCAGCAGAGCTGCGCTCCCTGCAGAGCCGCTGTCTCAACCCCGGTCTCTACTCTACACACCTAGAGAGGTGGCTCACTTACTACCCTGCAAACCAGGTACGCACCAATACAGATATGCACATGCTTCTAACGTAGAATGTTAATTTAATATAACACTAAAAACTGCATTGCTAACATACACACAGATCATATGTGATGCTAAAAACTTAAATTGTAAAGGACTTAATGACAGCATTTCAAATGAACAGTAACGCTAATAAGAGAACACAGCTGAAGAAATTGTAACATATTTTATGTTTACTACAAGGTGTAAAATAGTACTACTTTGTGTTTAGGTACAAACAAAAAATAATAATTTGACAAGTGTCTTTTGGATTAGTAATTTACATCACCGTATTTTCCGGGTGAAAAGTCGCTCCGGTATGTTAGTCGCACCAGCCAAAAAATGCATAATGAAGGAGAAGAAAACGTGTATTAGTTGCTCTGCAGAACAGGTCGCATCTGTTCGGGGAACGCGCGCAGCCGCGGCCGCGCACTTGACAGAGAGCTCGCACCTCGTCCCCTCTGGCGGCTGTCAGTGTGACAAACACCCTATAGTCAAATTTATTCAAAATACAAGTTGCTCCGATGTATTTGTTGCTCCCCTGGCCACACTATGCAAAAAAACGTGACTTCTAATCGGGAAAATAGTAGGTTGACTGTCATGTGTCTGCTCTTTAACTTTTATGGTGGGCATTTCATTCAAAGTGTAAAGCTATTTCTGTGTTTTTATTTTACAAAGTTCCTTAGATAATTACTTAATTAGTTACTAATGTGAGGGTTTACTATAGTTACGGACTTACATCTAATTGCTGTTAGTTACCGTTACTGAGAAAAAACAATTGAATTTCTGTTTTCAGAGAAATACTGCAGATTACACAGGGTTGATATCTTTGCAGTAAAAAGCTTATGTGTTATATATTTTCATATTGATCAAAACACATTTGAGTACAGGACATTTAGCAGGGGCTCAAACAGTAGTGTGTAATCATAGTTTTATTCAATAGGACTTTTCAGCTTTACCACGCACACCTCAAAGTGGACTATTATTAGGATATCTAATTAACTGTAAACTGTTTAATTTCACAAGTCACTTTACCATTGGTTGTTACTAGGTAACCGTAGCCTACTCTACAGTATGTGCGTTGTTGTGTCTGTGTAGGTTATGATCATTGATGGCCATCAGCTGAGGTCTGATCCAGCAGCAATTATGGATGAAGTCCAGAAGTTCCTGGGTGTTACTCCTCATTTTAACTACTCCCAGGCCCTCACGTGAGTCTCTTACCTTGCCTCTGATCCTTACAGGTCCATCTGGCACACAGCACTCACAGAACTGATTGTGAAGGTTCAAACTGTTAGGAGACTAAGCGCAAATCTGTGTGAAGCCTGACATCTACTGGTGGTGAACAACAGGGAACTAAACTGGCCATCAGCTCGTAGCAGTCGTAGGTGCCAGGTGGTCTCCCTGACGAGTACAAAAGATAGTGTTATCACCTGCCTGTGTCTGTTACTGCTGCCTGAATGAAGAGGGATATAACAGCGAAATCACAAGTATAATAGACCAAGTTGAAGCCAATTTTATGAGCCTTGATAACAGCTTTTACATTCTTTTACAGTTTAACAAAAATATGTGTATATATACAGACAAAACAAAAGGTTGTAGATGAATTGTACTCAGCATGAAAGAAACTGAAAGTTAACATAGCATGAATTCTCAGCAAATTCCATCATGTCATTCATGAGCAATATACACAAACTATAAACTTGATATGATCAGATGTCAGATACTTAATATTCTTGAGAACATTCTTGCTAGGCAATTTTTCCTCCTTGTTCTCAAGAGATTTAGTTTCTCCTCTTGACTCTCTCTTTCAACTCATTCACAGTTAGAGATGCTGCATGTGACCTTTAGGTTTAGGAGGAGTGGTAAATTGTTTCTCAAGCACCACTCATCAGAATGCAATCTGCCTGTGAGCCCTCAAATCTCCAGACGGGGACATGCAGAATTTGTAGCTCCTATCGGGACACAGCGTGTCTCTGACTTGAATCACAAGCCCACATGCATACAGATAATTTGTAAAGTAATGCATTTTGACAGAATAATGAGGAAGGAGCCTGCATGTGTGTGTGTGTGTGTGTGTGTGTGTGTGTTTTTGGGTAAAGGCCGAGTTACACAAAAGCATAATCTTTCTTTTCTCTTTCTCATTCTTCTGACATGGCAGCAGTCTGACAGATCCTCAACACTGGAGCCTATTTATTAATCCCTCTCTCCTTTCTTTCCCATGTCCTGTCAGGAAAACTGAAGGGGATCCACTTAGCTTCTTTTTTTCTTTTATTCACCCACTGATGCATACAGATAAAGAACAATATTTGCATCTTTTAAGCAGACCCACAAAAGCTCTTATCAGTGGAATCCACAATAAGAATCTCCAACAATAATGCATAAAGTTTGATTCTTTTTGTTTGTCTGCTTGCGCTATATTACCTCAAAGGCAGCCCATGTAAATAAATACCTGACCAAAAGTCATTGTACATTCAAATAATAGAAACTAAATACACATTTTGCAGTATACAAACCCTTTAAAATGTATAAAGGTAGGATTTTTATTGAAGCTTTGCGGCCTACATTTAAAAATATACACATCATATTAACAAATAGCAAGAGTATATAAGTGTATTTTTAAAGGTGGCCTGGCATCTGAATGTGATCTGAGGGCACCTTGGAAATGACCTGCAGTTCAACCAATCAGCATGTTTGTTGTTTTTGAAGTTTTAAAGAGGCCATCGGAAAACCAAGGAAAATCAAATCAACACCCTTTATCTTATCAGCACGCTTACAGAAGTCTTTACGAGACACATATGAGCAGTATAGCTGTAAAGATTGGTTAAGATATGGGACCTTTAAACATCAGGTAATTTTGTAATTAGTTCAAGAGCAGCATGTTTAACTGCATTTTTCCAAATTCAGTGGTTTTAGGATCACAGACTGTAATCAACTGGGCATTTTTGACAGATGTAGGCCTGAAAATATGGCAGAAACACCCCTAAAATAGACATATAGATAAGAACATGCCAGTGTTATTGTCTGCAGACCAGCAGCATAAGCATACATTACTTAACAGTGTATGTAAGTACTGTACGCACAAAACAAACAAATATGCAGTATACACTGTACATTGTGTTTTACAAATACCCACACAAACAAGTGCACATATTTGAATGTGTTTTAGAAGATAAACATGTATTTTCAGTCAACTCTTCACTTGGGATTGGTGAGATTGTAATAATCTCATAGCAATTAGAGAATTTTAGAGGATCAAACATCATATTGGCTGATCTGTTACATTTCAGGAGATAAAGTGCCAGATGTATGTAGAGCCTTGTGTACAATGGATATGATATATTTTTATAAGAATATAGATTGCTGTCATTTACAAAGGTACTGGCAAATTTAAGAGTTTCTGTTTAGTCACAGTTTTTTTTTTTTCTAACGTAGGCACAAAACTACTTATGCTTTGACACCAAAATGGATTGGTTTAGTGTTCACAGATCATGATTTTGAATAAAATAGACCCTTTCACAACATTGACAGTATGTTAGAAAATGTTTTTTTACAATTCACCAAGTACAAGTAACATACAGTAGTGGGTCTGGGAGTAAATGTCACAGTTCTCTATGAAAACCTGGTTGCAAATAGCATCTGCCCAAATTTAAATTAACCTAGGACTCCTTACAATAAAATATATAAATATTTCCAAAAGCTAAATAATAAACTCACAGAAAAAGAATACTAACTGCAATGGTAGGTCACATACGTGCGTGAATGTTTCAAACTTTAAATACATGGCTTGAGTATGTGGTGTAGCAAATAAATAAGTAAAAAAAAAATAGTATATTATAAAAATACATGAACTCTGCACATTTCCTTGGTATACATCTTTACACACCTATAAATAATCAAATTTTAGTCAATTGAGCTGAAAAAATTAATTCAACATAACAAACAACATCCTTCTGTACCATGTCTAATGAGATGTTTCCGTTTTAAATATTCCCAAGTAATATTTTAATCAACTGACAATTATTCCGTTGTTATTATTTAAGTTCATTGACACAGAGCAGTGTGGTTTTCTCATACCTCATGAATTTAAACATTAATAACAATAGAAGACCAAATGAACCTAATTGAATTATTATCCCATTGTGTGTAAAAGGAAGGGAGAGAAATGGAATAAAGAGTAGCAGATGAAATTAGACATTAGTACTGTATTATACAGTATAGGGATGTGACTAAAGACTCTTGAGATGCTGAAAGTAGAGTAACATTTATGTTTTTGAAGGTCTAAGATGGCCTGAACTAGGAGGCAGTGTGTTTTTACAAACCAGTATGGTACGGAGCTTTTTTAAGGTAAAATGTGCATCTTCTTGTCTGTCTGTTCACTCTCAGGTTTGACCCTCAGAAGGGCTTTTGGTGCCAGCTCCTTGAGGGAGGAAAGACAAAGTGTTTAGGAAAGAGTAAAGGCAGAAAGTATCCTCCTATGGAGCCAGAGGTAAGTTTGCTAGTTTTGATTAACAGACATTTATTCTCAGTGAAAAAAAAAATCTATATGCCTTGAATAAAATGTCAATGAAAGAGAAAAGGAGAGATCTGACTGATGGCAAAAGCCCACAGTCACCTCCATCACTGAGGAAAATTTCCCACAGGGCTCAACATTGGGAAAGGAACTCAGCCAATCAGATTCAGCCAGAATCTTAATTATGAGGACTCAGTAGTGACACAACACCTGTGAGAAAACGGGGGGGGGGGTTACAAGGCGGGCAGAACGATAGAAGGGAGGACAGAATCTAATCCATCAATCTTGTCCTAACTAAAGATTCCACAGAGGACACCATGTAAACAGTGAATCACATTGCTCTCACATAGACACAATTCAGCTCCCCACATGTGCTCACACATGTTTGAGCTGAGCTGCAGCGTTCCTGTAATTAAACTGTATTTGAGTTCCGACCATGGGGACAGAAGGAGTGGGCAGATGAGGAGTGAGGAGGAAAATGAGGGGAGCCACGAGGGAATGTCCCCGACAGACAGAGATACCGAAGCTCACGCATCCCTCCTCTAAACACAGCTAATGATTCTCTGGTTTCACCTTTACTCATATGCTTTTTGAATCATCAAAATTCACTATAATCCTAAAATAGCCAAATGAGTTCAATTAGCCCATGCAGCACAACAACATCCTCTGTCATTATATTTACTGTCGTTGTCTGTGTCTTAGTCTCTGGTTTTATCTTAAATTACTTTGCATAGCCACTCTAAAATGACTGTGGAAATGGCCATTAGAATAAAATACACACCTGCTTGGTTTTCCTCTTATTTGTAGTAAACTCTTCAACGTGGTTTGACCTACTTTCTGATCATTACAAAAGTATCATTGCCTCAAAACAGAATTTTTAAATGTAAGCGATGTGCACTGGTGTTGTTGGCAGCGCCACCAAAACCAACACCAAGTCATGACCCAGGTTAAGATTTAACAGCATGAGACCCAGTCGAGACAAAGACAAGACCATGAATGAACACTGACTTTTGAAATTATTACAGACTGATACCGTGATAAAGCAAGTGTGGAAAATGAAGCAGCCTGTGGAAAGAACAATCAGGAATTGATTAGCAATCAATATAATGGAAAAAGTCTAAATTCTCTAACTGCAGCCTTTTGAATGTGAATAATCAGCACTGAAAATAATGGAGTTACGGCTGATAATTTCAACAAACATATTGGAAAATATAATACACCAACCTTGAGTACTGTGAACATCAATGCATTTCAATAGGGGTAATTGTTATAAATACCTATATTAAACTAGACTACAGTTAACAATACATAGTGCAAAATCACACCATCTGAGTAAAGATCATAAACATGGGAGCTTTAATATTTAATTGAAGCAGACTGATGCACAAGTAAGTTGTAAAAGAACAGCTCTCTTGGATATCCTAGTGTTAAATACCCCTCTTTCCTTTTTCCTCTTTTATGTACATGTTTATACAAAAATCCATTATATTCTCTTGTATTGTACAAACCCTCCTTTTTGGATGTTCTGTTTGATCTCTCTGCCATTGCTTCTGCACAGTCATTCCTCTCTCTCTTTCTCTCTCTCTTTAGGCACGTGCATATCTCTCCAGGTACTACAGGGAGCACAACGTGGAGCTGTCAAAGCTGCTGCATCGCCTTGGACAGCCTCTTCCCTCCTGGCTAAGAGAGGAGCTGCAGAAGGTCAGCAGCATTAAACTCTGTGACTCTCATACAAATGCAAGTGAAAAATGACTAAATGAATTTGTGTCAGGGTTTGAAGGAAAAAGAGTCCCTGGGTTAAACTTTAGAAAACAAGCAACAAAAGCTGTGTAGATTGATTGTCAATGTGAGATTTGCGCAAAGGAGAAAGAAATATCGCTGGTTTATCTTCTGATCAGTGCGTATCTTCAAAGCCCGTCAAAGCACTCGTAGCATGCTGTTAGAAATGAAACTCCATATTGGAGTCTGCAGTCTCGCCTCGATCTCTGTCAGAGCTCCTTTCTGATGAAGTGCTCAGAATGGTTTGTCTCTTTGCATTTTCTCTTTGGATTTGTTTGTGCTGTTGTTTGTCTCTATTTATGAATCAGAAGGAGCCACTTGTCAAGCCTGCCTATGTTTTTTGGTCCATTCAGAGCACGTTTTCATCTCTATTTTCATGCCTGGCATTTGAATCAATAAGTTAGCAGAATGTAATTAAATTGCTTTCTCTCTTTTTCCCATCCCACTCCTCCATGTTTCCCCGTACAAACCCTCCCTCTGTGTTCTCCTCTTTCTTAAGGTTAGATAACCTTTGCATCCATGCGCCAAGGTTAAAATTCAAGGGTCGGGAAGTACCCAGAAGCACCTGACCATCAGATGCACTGTCTGTGGCCTTTAAGTGATCCCTAAGATGAAGACAAGGACGGGGTGCCTTGTCTCACCCGGGAGCTGTGACGCTGCCAAAGAGAGCAGAGGTCATGAAATCGCAAGGGACTCTCTGGGCTGAAACTGGATGGATGGATGGATGGATGGATGGATGGATGGCTGGATGGATGGATGGATGGGTGCATGGATGGATGGATCACAGTTTTAAGCTCTTAGATTGCTCTTAAGTGGAACTCAAAGAAGGAACCGCATGAAGAGAACTATGGAACTATGGGAGACAAGGAGCATTTGGCAAGTCTTCAAAGCTCGACCCCTGTTCAGGACTGTGGTAAACACTTGTGCAAAGACTGCGGTGACGTTGACTTTGTTGTTTTGTTTTAATTTCACCTGTAATTTATGATGCCAGAACAGCGCTGGTCAGCTGTGCGTGGTTCCCATAGAGATGACTTTGCACTAAATTCTGTTCCACAACAAGAAAAGGACAAAAACAGATAACACCCTTTGTATTTTTTTTTGTTTGTTTTACTTGTTTAAACTGTTTTCCGGAATCAGAGTGACAATGCATTGAGGGCGAGTTGATATTTCCAAGCAAGTGAAGAGGCTCAGGGTGAGTTACATGCCGTTATTTTTTAAGACAGACTCATTGTTTTGTTTCTCAAGTTAAAGTTAAGTTAGTTTCTGGTAGATCTGGTAGCCTTGTTTGTCTGTAGCGGTGTTTCCCGAGGTTTCCACCGGAGAGAATGAACCGGAAATGAGATTCATTGCCAGCTCATTATTTTCTTGTGACAAGCCAAGCAGAAGAGCGCTACGTCCGTTTGGAAGAGCACGAGTGCTTATAATGTACGCACTGAGGAACAAGGAGTCATGAATTTAAACTGACCAAAATGACCCTAATGGATATGGCACCTCATTCCAGGGCTTTTGAGTAGCTAATGTAACAAAGTCCACTTTTATTTTGTGAGTGTCTCATTTAGCGTTTGACCTCCTTTTTTTTTCCTTTTTAAAACCAGTGGCCTACATTGTTTAGCTTCAATTTGAATGCAAAAAAACACCTAAATGTCAACCACACAAACCAAAATTAAAGAAATGGATATAACTGATAGCATGAGTCGTTTTTAATGACACACCACATTTGGGAATGCACATTCATTCAGACACACTTGTGGCAGTTTGTCCTGTAAGGTAAGTTCAAATGAAACACATGCCAAAAAAAAGTTGTGGAGCCGTTTTGTTAATTTTCTTTATTTTTTTTTTTATTTTGTTAGTTTTTTTTTTTTTTTTTTACTCATTTCTGACCATTTTTATTCATTGTTTTTTTATTGTGTTTAGTATTAATTCCTGTTTATTTTCTTAAATTATTCATTACTTTTGTAAGTGCTGCTTAATTATAATCTTCATTCTCATTTTGTTCATGTTGATCTTTTTAATTTTGTGGATTATTTTTTTGAGTATTTCCTTAATTAGTTTGAAATCTATTGTAACTTTGGTCGTATTATGTAGTAATTTTTCATATTGTTTATTTTATTTATTTCTGTCTATATGGTGGACAATGTTCTTCTCTTTTCTTTGTTTTCCTGAATTCTTCATTTTAATTTGTTATTTTTGCATTATTCTCTTCAATTTTTTGTTCATTTTTTCATTTTGTTCATTTTGTGGATTATTGTTGCATTTTATTATTTGGTACTATTATCCATTATCATTTCTGTTACATTGTAGTATTTTCTTCATTTTTCTTCATTTTGCTTATTATGTTTTGAATTTATCTCCATTTTCTTCATTTTCTTGTTCATTTTTGTTTATATTGTGGATGATAGTGTTCATTTTTTGTTTATTTGGTTTTTTTTTTTTAAATATTGATTATTTTGTGAAGGTCATTTAATTCATTTTTTGTTAACTTTCTCATTTTGTGGATTATTATTGTTTTGCTGTTCTTGTTAATTTACTGTAATATCTGTCAAATTGTGTAATATTTTGTTTATTTTTCCATTTTGTCCTTTAATTTGTTCATTTGTGTGCATTATTTTGTGGATTTTGTGTTGATTTTGTTCACTTGGACTTAACAGTTAATTCCTATACACCTTGTCATTTACATTTAAAATAGAATACACAATCATTAATGAGTAATAAATTGACAAATGCATGGAAACATGGTACTATGATATGTGGCTTTGTTTACAGTCAAAGCTTAGCTATTATGTCAGTTTATAATAAAGTTCTGTCTTCTGAAGTATCTGTGCACTATCAAACGGCCATGAATCACCGTTGTCACTTACCTATGGGCATTTTCTTACAGACGCAGAGTGCATTTGATCTAAAAAAAAGATTCTATGCATAACTCCAAGGAGATGACACAAAACATCAGAAGGTGTAGAGTAACTTTTTCATACAGTTTGATAGATCACTATGAAGGTTGCAAGGCCAGAATGAATTAGTCAGTTTGATGTTGAGCTGTCGGCTGATTTCTTTATGCCTACATAAAATATATCACATATGCAATAAACCTTGAATGTGATAAATGGCTTTAAGATTACTAGAGCACCAGGCCAAAATACCAGGCCGTGACGTCAAGTAAAGGCTGATGTAGCATGAGATTTACAGTTTGGACATGTGTCGTAGTCGGTCATAAGAAGTGAAGGCTGCATGTGAAACACCCAATAAGATGATGTCATTTATAAGGAGAATTGCTACGTATGTTGTATTTCTACAAGATCCATCCAAAACTTTTTTTTTATTCAATAAAGTATATAACTGCCCCAGAGAACTACAGTATATTCTGATATGGATAGAAGATGAAATATACAATACTGTTACTCATAAATCTTTATCTACAGTGGGACCTCTGCTGAACCAGTTTATCCCACTGTTTGTAAGGAGCCTGAAAAGCTGACTAAGACTATAAAATTCAGATTTTTTTCTTTGTGGATCATTTACAGCAGGGTTTTTCTGCTTTATTTCAGAGATAGCAGGTGAGCGGCGCAGCTAGAGAACACAGTTTCACACTAATTAAATCCCGAAAATGTATCTTTTGAGTGAATTGAATTATGTGCATGGAATCATTTTTGGCTTCTATACATCAAACACTGTCATCAAAAGTGATTTTGTGGTCAGGGGACAACAAATCCAGCTGAGTTACTAATTAGTCATTGTTGACAAAAGAGATTCTTGAGTAAATGATCAAATGATTTTACTTAAAGAAACAGAATCAACATGGTCCATTTTAGTGTGGGTACCTGCATTCCCGATCATCCTATTCAGCCCCTATGGAAAGTAGTCGTCTCTTTGAATGTCTATCCCCTGTATCGCTTTTAAAATGAGCAGGAGGTGGTATACGCGCCTGTGTCTGGAAGGTCTAGTCACTGGCGCATCAGTATTCCTGGCTTCAACTACACTATGAAGATGAAAGAACACTACAAGCAGCTCTGCAAAAAAATTATAAAAAGGTATAAGTGCCAACATGGATACAAAAACCTTCCATGTCACTGGATATCCCCCAGGGTTCAGTTAAGGCTATTCTTAAGAAATTGGAGGAATAGGGTACCTGCATAAATCTGCCTGGAGCAGGCTGTCTTCACACACTGAGAGACTCTACAAGAAGGAGACTCATAAAGGACCAACGTACCTAGAACTACTCCGAAGGAGTTAAAAGCAGCAGCTAAGATGGCAGAAGCTCTTGATACAACACCAGTTCTCCACCAGTCAAAGCTTTATGCTGTCAAAAAAAAACACTCTTTGTTAAATCTCAACTGGGCTGAACAAGAGTATATTAACTAGACTTTGCCTTCAGGCACATGGGGAACTCCACAGTCAACTACAAGAGCTCAGGTGAGTTTTTGGCTCTTCAGACTGTAAATGATCTGTAGTGGCACATTAAGCAGCGTTGCAGCTCTACGTGACAAGGACTGTTCACTCATGATCCACATGCATTCTCGAAGAGTTTGAGCAGTCTCGTGAAGACTCACCCACAAAGACTTTCAGTCTGTAATTACTGCCAGTGGTGCATCTGCAGAATACTGACCTGAAAAGCAATATGTATTTAACTGGAAATACCTTGTAGAAATCAGTTTTCACAGAGTTGGCTTTTGTAAATTCTTCTGAATAATCTAATTGTACTGACACTGCTTCTATTCATAAAATCAATAAAAAGAAAAACATTCCATGAGAGCTGAATACCTTTCATAGCCACTGTTTAATTTTAATCTGTGCATACACTACCAGTCAAAAGTTTTAGAACACCTCAATTTCTCCAGTTTTTTGTTAAAATTCAAGCAGTTCAAGTTCAATGAATAGCTCGAATTAGTACAAAGGCACATGCTGAACTCCCAAAGTTTATAAAAAAAAGTTACTGTTACCCAAAACTGAAAAATAACACATTTCAGAATTATACAAAAGCCCTTTTTCAGCTCAATTAACTACAACCCCCTCTGTCTGCATGAAAGCAGTGTTGGAACACACTGGTACCATACACTCATGAACACTATTTGAGCAGTATTGTACTGCAGAAAGCATTGTGTTGCTGTAGAAATGCCAAGAAAAAGGCAATTAACAATGGAAGAGAGACAGAGCATCATAACACTTAAAAATGTAGGTCTTTCCTACAGAAATAGAAAATAAAGTCTTGGTGTCAGTGAGTACAGTTTCATGGCACTCAGAAACTGGAGAAAATGCTGAAAGGAAGAGGCAGCTCGATGCTTCCCTTTGTACCATTTCAAGATATTCATTGAACTTGCTTGAATTTCAACAAAATAATTGGAAAATATGGGGTGTTCTAAAACTTTTGACTGGTAGTGTACAGATAAAAACAACACTATTTCCAGGCACCTTCTTGCATCTAATCTGATACTCATCATCTATTCAGGTTTAATCTTTATTCTAAGATATCTCTCGGCTGGTTTTCCCAGCTGTGACTGGAATTTAAGGGATGGAACGAGATACGAATGGAAGTAAATTATCTGTGTATAATGACATCTTCTGTTCTGCACCATGTGACATCCAGCTTGAAGCAAATAATACAACTGCTACATGCAGCGAAAAGATAACTTGAGATATAAAAGGATTAGAGGTATGAGGAGGATGCTGACAAATATAACACAGTAAGATAATTATGAGGTTTGACAAATTAAGACAATGCATGAGTTTGTCAAGATTTACTATCTAAAGTAATGACATATTACCTCCATCTTAAATTACAAACAATGTGTCAATTTTAAAATCACAAACACCGTATCAGCTCCAGTGCCTGATGTGTAATATATAATTGGAACCACAGGGGGGCGTTCATGTACAATAAAAAGATTCAAATTGTTTCTAGAGTTTAGTAAACTCAGGATTAGGAGCCCAAATGGGTTATGTTATATCAGAGTAATACAATGATAATATGTAATGTGCATTCATTTTACATATTCAAATAGAAAAAGAGCATACTCAGGAAGAGTCTAAGCCTTGTGACATGTAGAGGAAAGATCTCAGTCCTAAAAGATGTAGAAGGATAAATATTACTGAAAAATGTGTAAAGGATGTAAAACCAAAACAGTGGGACATTATAAAACAACATAAAATGTACAACAAGATATGAAAGAAAAGATAGAAAATGAAAACTAGACTTTCAGTGTTTTACTTGAAAAAATCAATATGCATAATGAGATTGAGACATTTTTAACCTTTATGTATGCAGGTAGCCCCATTGAGATGTGTAGTCTCATTTACAAAAAAAAACTTGTTTTGGACAGACATAAAGAACATTTACTTACAGACATACAGATCCAAAGGTACAGCACATAGTTTCGTATGAAAGTGCTGAGCAGGTTAAATACTGAAAACAGGAATAATCCAGATATGCTTCCTCCAGTTCCCTCAGAATAAGTTTTAATTCCTCCAGTGGGATAAGGGGGACAGCTTTAGATCCCGCTGTAAAGTATTCCAGGTTGAAGGAGCAAAGTAAGAAAATGCCTTTCCGCCAAGAGCAGTATGTAATGAGGGAACAGTGAAGGTAATGAAATCCTCCAGTGCTCCATGGAAAACAGCATCCAACAATGAGACGGAAAATACGATGTGAGCTGCATTTGAAAATTTGGGTCCAGAGGAGATGTAAACATGTTTTGTACAGCCTCAAACTGAAAATGTGTGGAAATCACAGCTTGTAATTCCTTTTGCAGAGGTTAAAGTATAGTCCTTCATGGTCTTTGGCTTGTGAAGTGCCTTGAGATTTTCACATTATGATTCGCACTATATAAATGTAACTGAATGAGTTATGCTACTGACCATAGAACTGATTTTTACTCCTATGAATCCTCAAATATGAAACACCGTAACTAAAAATGTGCAAGAACAGCACACAAAGATGCACAAAAGCACCTTTAATATATGACAGTAAATATGAGAAGTAGCACACTGTAAACTGTAAACAACACATTTCCCCAGATTATAGTTTGTTTCTTGGAGCTTCGTCTAATCAGTCTTGGTTTTTAACAGTGTTGATGCGTAAATTGCCTGTAAATACAGACCATGCCTCATTCCTGTAGACACTGCGACATACCACTGATGCCGTGTGTGGGTGTGTTTGCATAAACACTGTTTAACACCGTCGTGTTCACTTTCTCAGTTTGTGGTCAGAAACAGACATAAAAGAGCCCTGTTGTTTCCACTGCTTTTACCTTTAAATACATGGAAACAACAGGTTACTTTACAATCTTAAAAAAAGTACGTACAACCACAACCGCTGCAAATAAATGAGTGTGGAAATAGTGGTTTAATTAAACACGACACACACTTTTATAAAAATATGTTTATAAAAATATTGCAACGCACTGAATCTTAGCACACTGTTAATAAACACTGAAGAAGATGGCAGTGTAGTGTCTGTTTTATTCAAGTGTATCAGATTGTGCTGTGCTTCACACTATGACAACACTGAACATCACATTAGGACACAAGAAATGGATTAAAAAAGCTAATACAATGTCAAAATATAAGTCAATGCTTAAAAATACTGTCATGTACTTCAGTTTAGGAACACTTGTAATCGAATTCTGCAGCAAATACTGACAAACACTGATCAAAGAAATGAGAAACTCCTGAGTTATGATTAAGACCTGAAATCTACTTTTATATATAAAAAAAGAACTGTGCGTAAATCAGATGAAATGACATTAAACTGCATATTTCACTTTGGCAAAAACAGGAGCATGCCATCATTTACTGTGCATGCATGAGTATGTGCATATTCTATAATACACTGTGGTCCCTCAAACATATTGTGCTCACATATTTCATATCATAATTTACAATATGAGTATAACACACATAAACATAAAAAAAGAACAACAAGAAGACGTTTGAGTGCCCAAGAGACAAAAATACCGTTTATAACAGATTCACAAGAATATTAAATTAATAAAATAAGTGCTAAAGTGAAAAAACATGCCTTCCTCTGCCTGAAAATGATTAAAAGGTTTCCAACAGAAAAAGTCCAGCATTGCTTCGTTGTCTCCATGTGAGGGTCAACCTAAAGCTCACCTTATTAAATAATCGTTAAAAAAATCATCACTGAACTTTTTTGCGAGACGTCCATCATTAACCACTCTCGAACCACTTTTCATCGCCTTTTTTCTTTTCTGTTAATCACCTTGTGTATCCAGGAGCTAAAAGACGATACTTTGGTATAGACTCCCGGAGACTGCTGTGTCCTGCAGGCGAGACCCCAGGATGTGACCCCATAAACCACCCAACCCCCTCCTGGTCTCTCGCACACCAAGGGACCTCCACTGTCACCGCGGCAACTGTCCACTCGCTTGTCGGACTTGACGCTGCCTGCGCAGAGCATACGGCTGGTGAAAGCCCCGTGGAAGTGCTGCTGGCAGTGGCGACGGGGAAGGAGAGCGAGAGGGGCCTGCTGGAGGGTCTTGGAGTAGGAGCGGCCTGAGAAAGAAGAAGTAGAGTCAGGAGTGAAGTACAATGAACCAGCATCACTATCATAAATGTCTATGATGTAAACATGATGCATTGCTTTAAATGTTGTCACACTGGCAAAATGTGATTAACAGTTAAACTCCTCTGGCTTTATTGCAAGTATTTAGAAATATGTCAAAATAAACCATTTATGTAGACTTTCAACATTTGTATCTGGTGGTGACGCCACTCGAGTGATGCCCTGAGACCCCCCTCAGCTCAACAATGTTTCTGACTGAGCCCAGCCTTGTATGAGTCCAACGCGGGGGTCTGCAACCTGAGGTTCCAGGGCCACATTAGTTGCTCTCCAGTGGCTCCTTTGACTTTTTCCAGGGCAGTAGCACATAATGAATCAAAAAATAAGCACAAAATCACTAAAAGAAGAAAAAAATTTATGATGTAGTGAACAAAGAAAAATTGATGCAAATAATCTACAAAGTGAACAAAATAATCAGAAAATTGGATGAGATTAAACAATATAATAAGTTAAATGATCAAAAACTACAAAAATAAGCAAATTATTACCAAAAGAAAATGATCAATCTTACACAACTAAGACAAACCTGAGCAAAAATAAGGAAATCACCAAAAAAATTCACATAAATGTCTAAAATAATAAATCATTTGATCAGAACGAATAAAGCATTCGACAAAATGCATAAAATAATCAACAAAATTGTCCAAGAAAAATCAATGAAATAGTCAAGTAAATGACAAGCAAAATGAACAAAAATAATAACTAAAGTAATCCACAAAAATCAACAAGAAAAAAATCACAAAAATCATCAGTGAATTAAAACAAAATTAATAAGATGCTAGAAAAAAAATGACCTAAAAGTTAACTGAATAACTGCAAGATGAACAAAAATGAGCAGAAATGAACAGAATGATGATCAAAGTGAGAATGAAAAAACAATAAGCAAATTGGTGCTTTTTAAAATGTGTCATATATTGTGTGATACTTAAAAGGTTTGAATATTCTTTTTGGCTCCATACGCTTATTTCATTTTGTTTCTGTCCAAAAATGGCTCTTTAGATTGTAAAAGTTCCCCAAGCTACCCCTGGTCGAAAGAAATCATGGGTATCATGAGTACGAGCTACACGTTCTGAAAAAATTGCAAGAAGTTAAATATTTGGCTAGACTTCCTATTTGCCACTGAACATGTCTTTACAAATTAAAATACTGTATTGTTTGCATTGCTTATGAGCACAAGTCTCTACTTGACTCACTGGACTTTATTCAGGTATGTAAGGGGTCTCTAATTTGGGGATGGAATGTTTGGTATAAAAGTTCCCATTTCTAATCTTTTTCATGTTTAACTGTGTGAACATTTCAGTAACGCTGCCGAGGCTGTAGGCAGCCATTTGTTTTCTCTGAATCAGCAGCTGCTTTTGTTTTTCACCTGCAGGTAAAGATCTTGACAATGAGACCCCGATGTGAGTGGAGATTCAAACGATCCCCTCAGAAGTTCTATAAATCTGCAAACGCCTCAAAAGACAGGTGGTGAGTTTTACTGCTGGCACTCCTCATGACAGAGGTGGGTAGTACTCAAGTACATGTACTCCTTCACATGTACGTGAGTGGTATTTTCAAATAAATGTACTTCTGGGAGTAACGTTTTACTCATGCTCAGTTACATTTGGCCACAGCTCAATGAGTAGGAGTGAAAAAAAAGCCTGAAATTAACAAAACAATCAATTGAAAACAGTGAAGGAAATAATCAAATGAGTGAACAAAATGAATACTAAGAAGTAAAATGAGCAGCAATGTACAAAAGTGATCAACAAGATAAACAAAATAACTACCGTAAAACAAAAACTGGACAAAACAGTGAAGTAATTACACAATAAAAAGTGTAAGAAGCAAGAAACAAGAAATCAAGCAAGTAAAAGAAATCAACAATGTACACAAGAAAATGAGCAAAAATGATCAAAGTAATCAAGCAATTTAACAAAAATGAACAAAATACAGTAATAATGAAGAAAATGAACAAACTAACCAAGAAAAAATAACCAAATAATCAGACAAATGAGGGGGAAAACAGTCAAGAAATTAGTAAAAGTGAAAAAAATAATGAAGAAAGTGAACAAAAATGAACGGAAATGATCAAGAAAAGAATAAAATAAACAAAAATTAACAACAAAATAAGTAAAAGTATGCTAAATAGAAAAAAAAATTAACAAAAATTAAGAAAATGAGCAACAAAATTAACCTTATTGACCAGGAAATAAATAAAATATGTGAATGAAATGAAACAAGAGACACAGCAAACTTAAAATGAGTGAAGCAATTGATTTTAACTTGACAAAACCTTCTAAAACCTCAATCTTCTAACCCAACAATCAACACAACTGCCATTACTGATGTATATCAGGATTTTTAGAGACAAACAAAGCTACCTATCATCTCAAGGAAAGTGCTTTCATACACTGCTCAGCCAAACAAAAAGTCGCCACCAAAAAAAAAAGGTCACACACTCTAATACTCTAATTTCATTGGATGCCTTTAGCTTTAATTATAGCACGCATTCACTGTGGCATTGTTTTGATAAGCTTCTGCAATGCTACAAGATTTATTTGCATCCAGTGTTGCATTAATTTTCCACCAAGATCTTGCACTGATGATGGTAGAGTCTGACCGCTGTGTAAAGCCTTCTCCAGCACATCCCAAAGATTCTCAATGGGGTTAAGGTCTGGACTCTGTGGTGGACAATCCATGTGTGAAAATGATGTCTCATGTTCCCTGAACCACTCTTTCACAATTTGAGCCCAATGAATCCTGGCATTGTCATCTTGGAATATGCCCG
>JAQQAE010000610.1:0-31299 GCA_029823295.1 Pseudamia nigra
AAGAAAGGTAGAAAAACGTCTTCAAACCAAATTTCCAGTCCAGTCGACAGAAGGAAAACTACACGCCTGAGATTTGGATTCCAATTCAGTTTCTACATACTTGCAAACTTTTTTGCTGTTACGCTAATGTTTACACATGATGTAAGTTCTCAGGACTGTTTTTGGTAGAGTTCCACTGACCTGAGAGGGTCCAGGGATGCAGGACAGAACTCTCTCGATGTTCTCTGAGGTCACATCCACATCGTCCACTGCTACAAGCACATCACCTGATCACAGCAAAGAGACAATCACTGTTACATACTCACACATGAAGGTAAACCAGTTTACAGTCCCATTCTGTCATTACGTAGAGTTCTACCCCCTCTCTTCCAGGTTTATAAGACTTAACTTTGAAAAAAAAAATCATATTATAGTTACTGACACATCATTTTTGATACCATTAAATTACACTGTCATTTACTCTCATGATGTTCAGCAAATTTAAAATGATCATTTTACAGCTCTAGAAAGGTGACGTGTGTCACAAAAATAGTTGCATCGGAAATGTCTCGGTAGATCCAATCGACCAATACATTAGTGAATTTTACCTCATCCTCCAAAACCTAAGCAGCGAAAAAGGGAGAAATATTTCCAGGTCCGCTCATATTGAGCTGCAGATGCAGATCTGAACAGCTAACACACAAAGTTTCAGCAAAGTCGAGGCTGTATTCTTTAAAACTGTGTATGTGCTTTCACAATCTTACATGTCAATCATTTCATAACATTCTTCCTTGACTCATAAAATGATTGTTTACATTTACAATTTACACAACATAAATAATGTATAAATAATGGCATAATTCAACTGGCATCAAAAAATATGTCCACTGACCAACATTTTTTATCGTGCGGGATGAACCCAGAATAGGAAGGACTTAGGTGCCCTGTACTGTATGTAGAAGATAAACCTGGCTACATTTAGATATTTAGGTCATTTGACGACTTCTGTAATTTACCATGAGCAGTTTTTTTTTGTTTTACCCAAGTCCAGTTCATTTTTGAACAATAACTGTGAATTCTATGGATTCCAAGAGTGTGCAGTGCAGTTCTTAAATTGCCCACCACTATCTGGTTCCTAAAACAAGCCCATACATGCTTCCACAAATTTTTAAAGTTTGTGTTAACATGTATCTAGACTCAAGAATGTCTTAAGTTCACTGTAATCCTAACAAAATACATTTTGGCCATATGCATCTGGCTGAATTCCTGTTTCCTAACAGACAGTTTGACTGTAATCATGGTTTAGAAGTGACAGAAGTGATACTTAGTACAACACGGGCTATTTGTGTGCCATACTTATATTCAATTCCCTAATGTGGTAACAACACAAACCATCAGGCAGATCAGTGTTTGCAGGTAGACTGTTACTTAATTCTTGACTCTAAACCAGGGTATGCTACAAGGCTCCATCTTGGACCCAATTTTATTTTGATTTTCATGTATATTAATGTTCTTAATGTCCAATATGCAAAAATTCCATTTCATGTAGACAATACTGTTACTGTATATACTACTCAGTTCCGACACCAACACTCAATTACAAACAACCTTTGATGTCTACAAAGAAATCTGCGATGGTATTGCATTGAATAGGATTCAGGATATTCTCCAATGCAAAATCTGAATCATCAAATATGCCCAATATCATCCTCACTGTAACTGAATTCCATCCATCCTCTTATACAACTACAGCTGCTTCCGGCTCCAAAAAAAGAAACAAAAAACAAGATGACAGTAAAATACCAAACTAAGTGCTTCATGTTGACAGTTGTTCATCTTGGTCTTAGTTTAATAAGTTAAATTTAAAAAACAGAATATATTGCATTACTAACTATGTTTACTATATATCCTGACATATGGAATTCAACCTCAAAGTAATGACAAATATCAAATCACCACATTCTGGTATTTACACAGCTCCTTTACCAACTCCTAACAATGAGTTCCTGACAAAATGAATGAAACTACAAGACTAAAACATTGTAGTACAACACTAACAATTACTTGAACTATACTCTACATTTAGTAAAAAAATTCTAGCAATAGTTTGATTCCAAGAGAAATCAATCCACTGACTTGTAAAACCTTTCACCTGTTTATGTGCACACACATGCTCTCTGCTTTCTTTGAAACAGAGCTATTCCAGGTATTTAAGCACTCTAATTGTTTAAGCATGTAGCGTGCTGTGCATAAAGGGTTCTCTAAACAGTAACTTATGTGGGTAGTCATTTGTGGTGAAGCACATTCCTGTGTCTGCTTGTAAACAGAGCCTGACAATTGGACTAGGTAGAAGAAAATCATTCAGAGATGTGGGGTCTTCAAATACTGCACTGCTCCTACTTTTATTGGGTTTCAGAAACTGTGTTGAAGATCGCTATGGCATCCTGCACTGAACTTGTCCAGTTTATCTGTTAAAGTGCAGCGTATCTTTAATATAGAGTGGTGAAATGGCATTGTATGGGCCACCCTATTCCTGCTAAAGCTTCCCATCAGGTCTTGAGAATATTCAAGAATTCAAAACATATGGAGGAGGAAATGATCAGATGCGTTTGTCTTAAGGATATGTAGGCTTTTTCTTCCTATACTCCAGCAAGCAAGCCAAAAGACAATGAGATGAAAATACTTTTATTTGGAACGTTTCAACGTTTTGGTCTAATTTCAAATGTCAATATCTCAAGAACGACATGGCCTAGAGAAAGGAAACTTTGCATCACGATAAACCTTTACTTGCTGTCTGAGGATATACCAAAATCTGTGCTAGCTATTAAAACTGGTAGGTATCCCTTCAAAAATGCTCGACCATATTTAGTCCTTCTGAAACCACATTTGTATCTGCATCAGACTTTTAACCTTTTTATAATGTTGTGATGACTAGATGGGCTGTACACAACACTAAATATTAGACACATCTATAGAGTGGTTTATAGGTGACAGTCTCCTCAAATCCCAAAAAATTGTTTTATGTCAGATTTTCATTCAGCCATAACTCCATGTGAGAATGTGTAGAAAAATATGATTTGCTTTTTACTTTGAAATACAAGGACTCTTCTTTCATAGAATATAGTAAGACATTTTGTTTTTCATTATGACTATGGGGCTAATTTTCCATTTGCAAGTAGTGCAAATTAGCCCCATAATCAGTATTGCAGTTTTGCATGTCCAGTTTGGTATTTATGAGGAAATGGTAGCAGGAAATGATGCTTTCCAGCTCAAGCATAATAAGCATTTTAGCTATAATAAAAAAAGAAAGAGTTGGGTGGTATCAAACCTCTATGTACTGTGTGAATGGGAGACAAATACAAAAAAACATGGTCAAGATGGTCACGTTTTCAGCAATCACAGCCATAATCAGAGCTAGCAGATTGCTTTTTCTTTGCTTTTAATCTCATTATTTGATACCTACTAATAACAATTTGTATTAAAGCTATTCATGTTTAAAAGATGATTGTAGGTCCTGCGTGATAGCTGAGGAAACCAAATAGTCATTGTTGGGTTTTGCTGATTAGTAAAAAATGCAACAAGGAAAAAAAAAGGATTAAAAGACACAAACTTAAACATCAGATGAACACAAATGCATAAACCATGTTGGTGCTCTGTGGTGTTTGTAGCTGTGTCAGCTGCTTGAATACTCACCAATCAGGATTTGTCCACATTTGATGGCTGGACTGTTTGGGATTAATCCATGAACAGTGAGTCTCTCTTCTTGTGTGAGCCCTGCAGAGTCTCGGTGACCCTGGCTCCAGGAGGGCCGATGCACCACTCCTAACAGAGCCTCCAGCAGACCCCCAGTATCAGAAACAGGGACAGATGATGCCCCTAATCGTTTGGGGTTGAGGTAGACGCACACCTCTTTGAGCTGCTGCTGCTGTACTGTCACCCCCTGCCTCTGGCCCGGTTGGTTCTTCAGGATGGAGGCTGGGGGTGATGACACAGATAAGCCATCTTTACCTCCACCCCTCCCCCCTCTGTGATGAGACGACCTCCGTTTCCTCCTCAGGATCCGAGCCAGCCTCTTCAGCGTGGGTTCGCCTTTCGTCCGAGAAGTGCAGCGTGGTTTCTTGCTTTGCTCTGTGATGATCTCAGCCTCCTGTTCACTGAAGCGAACATGATAAGTGTGATTGGCAGAGGCCTGGGCCAGTGCAGCCTCCTCTTCACCGTCACTCAGCTCCAGGTAAAAGAGCTCGCCATTCTTCTGGATGTCATCGAGCCATTCTGGTTCCAAGTCACTGGAGGAAACACAGACCATAGTAAACAACAGATCACAAACACTGACTTCTTTTTATTTTTACCTCATGTAGTCTAACACAAACATCTACTTGTATCTTCAAAACAATATTTAATTTATATGTCTGAGGAATTATCCATCCATTTTCTACCCCTTAATCCTCGTGGGTGAGGAATTATCCATTACATTTATTCAATGTCACTGTGTTCTGTCACATCATCAAGAATGCCTTCAACCTAAATAGACAAAACAGTAACACATAGAAAAGGCAAAAACAACATAAAAAGATGCATCAACATAAAAACAACTCAAAACAAAAATGATGAAAACAATTTAACAAAATGAAGATTATTTAAAGAGAATAAGTAATTTATTCTGACAATTGCTAGTATTGACTAACGTAGGAAAATGTTTGTTGTGTTAACATTTTAGACCATATCACCCAGTTCTGTGGACAAACATCTGTTCCTTTTTCAACCATAAACACTAAATGTTTTAAAAGTCATTAAATGGACATAACTGATTTCGGTCATTATGCACACTTTCAATATTGTTGCACATGACACCAAACAACCATTTACATTGTTCATGTAGTCAGTATTACACATTTTAACTATACTCAATTTCTGCCTTAGCAATAGTGTCATGTAAGAGAAAATAACCAGAAGCTGTAATAACACTGCTGCAGAGTGGTTCAGGAAGTCTCCGTCTAATTTGAGTGTTCTCTTATGTGGACTTAAAAGAATTAAAGGCCATCTCGGTTTTCTTCTGGTCTCTGTCCTGTCTTTAAACCTCAGACTGTGCAGCTTTGACGTATCTAAATTTACTAGGGATGGCATGAAACATACAATTATTTATGAAGTCCTATCTCCCAAATTGAAAACACTCCCTGGGGCTGAGAAATGTACGAATGTAGACAGAAACAGCAGCATGGTTCCAGTCGGTGGTTGGTCACTCCCTGTGGCAAAACCAGCCGCGACTTTACCTTTAAACCTTCTATTTAAACCACATATTCCACCACTACGTAGACTATTAGGCTAGTATATTTCAATAGCAACTATATGGTAACTATATTGCAGATACAATGACACACTTTGACTTTATTTTCGTCACAAACCGCGGTAGATTTACAGTGGGCTAGTCTGCTCAGTCTTATTTTAAGAGAAATCGTGACATAAAACACTGTTGTTGGGCTCGTATTGTTCTTACTCGGAGCTGCTGTAACTCGATGATGTCGATTCACAGTCACTGCCGTTCTCTTGTTTATCCTCCTCTTCTTTAGGTTGGACATAAGAAACTGTAGTGTCAGTACAGCGGCGGGCCATTTGGTCAGAAGACGGTTTATTTCCTCCTTTATTCCCTCCGCGCATCCACCAAATGTTTATTATTTTTTTTACAGTTCACTTTGAGGGAAACGGATAGTGATATTTTCACGCCATGTTGAACACTGTGGCGGGCAGCACCACGTGACGCGTAAAGGACAGCTGTGATTGGCGGACGGCGAGGTTGCCCCTGACAACGCAGAAACTTTACGAGCACGAGGGTTCCGTCTCTCTTTGGCAGCGGGAAGCTTCAGTCTATTTTAATAATGTAGTAACTAACCACTGAGATAATAGCAGCCACGTCAGAAGTTATTCACTCCGTTTACTCACACCATTTTATTAACAAATACCACGGATATAATCGCGGAATCCTAGCCGCGTTCGTAGACTACGAGTTTTGCACATTTAAATTACAATTTAGCTTTACTTTAGCGTGTTAACAGTAGTATAAAATTCATACATAAGAAGGGGAGCGCCTAATTTGGGCAGTTTAAGGTACATTTTTCTGGTAATGATTTGTAATACTTCCTCAAATCAATAACATAAACAGACACAAAAACTCTAATTTTGACAGAAGCTACTATAAACTCGAGTTACGGTGTTCTACACATTTTACGCAGAATATGTCCAATCTCCGAAGTGACTATGAACATTACATTCATACTTTTGGTACTTGTGTTGAACCTCGCCTCTTCGAATCCTCCCTGGTATTCAGACATTTCAGCCATCGCAGAAGGTGTTAAAGTGTACTGACCTGTGGAGAAGAACACTGCGGATAGAGTCGAAGTCCTCTAGGTTTTTAGAGAACGAACATCCATCTACAGAGAGGTTACACATCATGTGCGTTTCATTGTGAGTCAACAGCTGAGGCGTTCAAGTGCAACGAGACGTCATTTCAAGCCGACTCCCAGAACAGTGAGCAGATTAAATCCACTTTCTGTGACCCCCCCCTCCTCCTCCGTCAGTGCGCGGTCCAACACCAGACAGAGCTTTTCAAACTATGGCACAAACCACTTGGTATCCTTTTAAAAAGTTTTGAGTGTTTCTCCAGGCCAGCACAGTGGAATTTGTCCCTGCGGCTTTTTTCTTGGCAGGTGGAGGGAAAACCCGCCTCCTCTGGACCAAAGCTCCGCACACACCAGCCCACATTAGCATTTTGTAGAAAAACAGGATGAAAACACTGTTATTTCACAGTGGATACCCTGAGCAATACTGATACGGAATATATATATATATATATATAGTAAATATTACATAATGCTCTGCCAATGCAATTGTTTTCAGAATGACACATTTTACTGTAATCTTTCAAGGCTAATTTTTTATTTTTTGTCATAATGACAACGTTTGATGTTGTACACATTTAATTTGTGTGTATGAGGTGAAAAGGATAGGCAAAAAATAAGCTTTTGCTTCTAGCCTATTCCTTTCTTTTTTATGTTTGTTGTGATTGTTGTGCTGAGTGCAGTGATTGATGGAAAAAAATCAAAAATAAACATATGATGATGAAAAAGTGAACATCTGAGGTACAATAATGCATTTTCGTACTATTTCAAGTCAAAAGTCATAAATAAAATGTTTGTGGACACACTAACATTTAGGCTATTCTTAAATTATTCTTTCTTGCAATATTTTTACTTACTTTCTCTACAAAAATTCTGACTTTATTTTAGAAATATAACTTTACTATCAAAATATTAGACTTAGACTCAAAATATATATTATTTTAGCTTTGTACATGGCCCCAATACTCTTCTTCAGCTATGGAATTATTTTATATATTATACAGTTAAATAATTACCATGATCAAATATGTCATATAGCCAGCACTGAAGATGCTGAGATTCTCTTTAGGAGTGACGACGATGGACAGGATTAGGAAGGAGCACATCAGAAGGTTGGATGGTTTGGAGACAAAACGACTGAGATGGTTTAGGCATGTGCCTAAGGAGCGATAGTGGATATATTGGTAGAAGGATGATAAAGATGGGGTTGAAGACCAAAGAGGAGATTTATGGATGCGGTGAAAGAGGACATGCAGTGAGACTGTGTGAAAGAAGAAGATATAGAGAACAGGGTCAGATGGAAGCAGATGATTGGCTGTGGTGACCTCCAAAGGGAACAGCTGAAAGAAAAAAAGAGATTAAATATTATGACCTTATGGAACCTATTCTGCCCATTATAAAGGACTACTGAGTATACACAATCACTCATCTGATTTCTTTCTGTTGTTAAATGTCTTAATGTTTCATTTGATTCAATATTATTCTGTCTGTATGACAGACTTTTTGCGATGTATTATTGTATTTACTTGTGTTTTGTTAATAATGAGGTTTAGAAATGTACTCATTATATTGGGGCAAATGAGTTTAGACAATATATTTATCTTCTGTAGACAATTTAACCATCATATTCCTACCCCCAACTGTCTCCTCACGAGACAATGAATGGTCATCACAAGCAGAGAGCATAAGAATTATTGAAATCATTTTGCCACCTCAGTGCTTAAGATGAAAAATCAATTCACCATTGTAGTTGGTGAGGTCAAATAGTCCTTGGGCCATACATGTTTGAAAATAATTTTTCAAATCACTATTGAAAAAGAATTAGTAATCACTCAGTCATCCCAGAATCCCAGTGGATTGTTTTAAATACCTCTGTCACGACCCAGGCTCAGAGGAAGGACAAAGTGTGGAGACAATGTGGACTTCCCTTAACGGAAGAGAAAAACCCCCAGCAGATCTGGTAGACGGGTAGGTGGCCATCTGCCTGGACCGGTTGGGGTTAGTGGACAGAGGGGAGACAAAAGAAGATCACTCACTTTTGCCCAACACTTTACTGATATCCATGAAAGAAGCCATCAGATTCACAAGAGGAGCAATACACAAACTTAACAGACTTTACAGACTCGCTGTCATGGGAATGTTGTTGTTGTTACATGTTGTTATGTGTGTGTCCTTGTTAAATGTCTGTTGTGTCCATTGTTTGTCAAATGAGTACAGTGCAAAGGAATAACCCATTTATTGTGTAGTCACCTCTGTCTGTCACTGGTTCCTGGTGATGAATTTGATTTCATGTGTGAATAAATAACATTTCCATTGAGTTGAGTTATAATAATAAGATTTATTGAGTCACAATGTCGGCTGTTGATTCCCTAAACAAACTGAAAGCGGGTCCATACTTTTGGCCTGTGTTGCACTAATGTATACAGCCCATGATTACACCCCTAGTGGTGCAATACAACATAACACAAGACAAACTTAAATGGCTCCCACATTATTACTGACATCTGTTTCCACTGTTAAAGACTCGCTTGCCTATAAATGAACTAGAAACTATTTTTATTTTAAATGCCTGTAACAGCTAATACTCTGTGAAGTGACGCTAAATGACAACCTGGTAGCTTGCTGATAATAGATACGGTATCAGTCTAAAAGCACATTACGTGAGTGTAAGAATTATACACGACTGGACACATCGGCAAATTATAACAGTGGAGATAATTCCATAAAATTAAATATATATTCAGAAAAGCTAGCTAGTGTGTACCAATTAACACATCCGACTCGAAACGAATACAACATATAGTTCCTACACACAATAAAACACCGCAGCGGAACTCACTTACCGCGTAAACAAGTCATTTTTTACTCTTTATGTATCTAGTCGTTTATATTTATTTATTTATTTTTACAAAGTTCTCTTATATTTAAATGTGTCAGATAGCCTTGCAATTGTACTTTGGAACTTCATTTAAAGATAGCCTACTCTGGTCCCGCCTCCTTCTCCTTGTTTACTCTGACGTCATCCATATGCGCCGTAGACATGGTGGAAGCCGACCTCCTTCGAGTCAAGTGTGTTTCCTTTTCCGACTTTAGACAGCTGTTATTTGTCCTTAGTATCATTTACAGAATTGTATAAATTAAGTGTAAATGTAAATAGTCAGTGTTTCCAAAGCTCAACCAACGTGACTATTTATTCGTTAAAATCCCACGTACACATAAAAATGAATCTCTCTGTGACATCACATTCACTGGCTTTTTTAAGTGTCTGGGGGTTTATTGATAAATGTCATGTACTTTGTAGTTTTCAGACATGTGTGAAAAACAGCTGGATGAAATCTCAGAGGAAATCGAGCTGCTTCACATTGAAGTGGACTCGGATAAGTTTCCAGACGGACCTGGGAGGGAACACACGGCGCTGGCTTCTGTAAGTTTGAATAATAATCCATCAATTTTACATGCAGCTCTGATTTTTTAAATTCATTATTTTATTACCTTAAGTACAAAAGTTACAAGTAAATTCCCACATGCAGTCTTAAGTTGCGAGAATATGTTTACTTGTGGCGTTTCAGTGCTAGTCATTGCTGTGGCAGAAATCATAAAATACTACATAGATTAACTCCACATATAGTATGATGGCAAAACATGTATATAAACAATCAAAAATGAATATTTTTAATTGATGATCACAGAAATGGGAGGGGGGCTTTCCCATTGGGAATTAAAACAAACAAGGAGCCGGTGGTCAACAGTCAGCTAGAACAACTTTATCTTAACCGTAGATGTGAAATTAAAAATAAATTTAAGTGACCATATTACCCCTAGACTTTCATCAGCCAAGTAGTTATTAACATGAGCGAGGCCAACCTCAGCTGCCACAGAGACAATACAATACATAAAATCACATCAGGCAGACTCAAAAACTCTTTAACGGATAAAATTCCATCGAAAACACAACCAGAGATGAGGAGTAGCACAAAAGTAGTCACAAAAGTCAAAGAACCCCTGTAGAAGTCATTTCAGAAGACTCTCAAAGATGAAGAACTTCGACAAATAATTAAAAGATGAAAAAATCTAATAAATCTACATGAATAATAATAAAACTGTAGATTGAAAATAATAATTCATAGACACAGTTTAGCAGTGATTCAGAAGAAAAATCTAAAAATAATTATAATCAGCATCCCAACAGTTGACCAGCATCTGGCCTAAAACAGCATGAGTCGTACTGGGTTCCTCGTGTTCAGACACTGGCCTCTTAAAGACTGAACACTGGATTCCCTTTCCATGTTTGAAGACTAACAGTGTTGGTGCTCCATAGATGTGGACAGGTTGTTTTTTATCTGTTGACCAGAGGAATGTGTTGAGGAAGCAGAGACACTGGGAGAGACAGCTGGCAGCAAAGAAGAGCAAGAGGAAAGAAGAGAAACAGAGGAGGAAACTGAACCGCGAACAGCATACAGGTAAAGGAAGCTCAGCCCAATTCATCCCCCCATATCTTCTTAGTTTAGTGAACATTCATCCTCCCCCAGCCCAATACAACACTTCAAATTCATGGCTTGCTGTTGTTTTATTGGTGGATGTTAAGTCTAGATGTTAAAGTCATTTCTTGTAAGTTTGGGTAAGTAATAAATCTTGCTTTATATAAATAATTACATTTTTGTTCATTATAAAAATTATTTTAGTTTTTTGTCAAAGCTTTTTCTTTTGGAGCTCATTTTTGTTTCTTTTTCTTCATTTTGTTGCTGATTTTGTTCATCCATGTTCATTTTCTTGATTATTTTTGTGATGATTTTTTTGTTCTCTTCATGACTTTAAGCAGAAAAGGTACAAGTTGATCCATTAACAATCCACCAGAACACAGAAAATAAAGTGATCCATGCTCAAAATATCCAAAACCTTTGTTCTCCTTTTTCATTTCCCTACATTATTGTGTACATTTTTTGTAGTTTCTAGAGAATTTAGTTCATTTTTTGTTGCTTTCCTTTTCTTTCCTGCAGCCTTTAGGCTAAAGAGGTAAAAATGACCCTGGCAGTGTGTGAGCAGGCAGCGTCAAACTGCCAGCTGGTCAAATGTACAGCAATGGTGTATGAGGTCAGGGACCCTGGACCCTGTTCCTATCACTGACGTCTTCCAGTATTTTCTAATTGTTATTTATAGAAGGGTCCAGAGATGCCTGACTAACAGTGCCATACCACAGTGTTCAAATAAAATGTCTGTTAGGTTTACCGTCTGAACACTTTTTGACCCTTTGATCTTTTCCTTCCTCGATGTGGTTCAGGTGCTAATGGTGACAGTGCTCAGCTGACCAAACGAGTGCTGAAGGCGATCACCAGGGAGCGTTTAGCTGAGGCTCGGTGCACCGGCCTGAAGCTGTGTGTGGACCTCAGCATGACAGACTGCATGTCCGACAAGGTCAGTGCGTCCGTCAGCCTCCTTCACTCTTCATTGTGCTCATCCTCCCTAACTGTTGGCGTGTTTGGTTCCAGGAGATCAGTCGACTGGCGGGGCAGCTGAGACGTCTGTATGGCTCCAACAGGAAGTCCACTCGACCCTTTCACGTGCTCCTTACGGAGCTGACCAAGGACAGCCGCCTGTACAGAGAGTGCATCCGCATGAATGCTGGCTTCCTCAGCTACACGGTGTCTCTCTCCACATGTCTTATATTTATGACTATTAAGTGTTTTAGCAAGTAAGAAAAAGGCAGGGAGTGTCTTTAAGTAAGTTTTTGTTACCTGATTAACCCTGAAACTGCTTGTTTAATGTGACTTAACGTGACTTAATATGAACAAAGTAGACAACAAAATTGAGCAAAAAATGAATTGAATATTACATAAAATGAACAAAAACAATAAAATAATGAGAACTTGACCTTAAAATATGCAGGAAAATGAACAAAAATTGACAAAATCTGCAGCAAAATGAGCAAAAAGGGGCCATAAATTGAATAAAAACAAAAAAAAGTAGCAAACACGTGGTTAAAATGCAGTGAGATGAACAAAAATGAACTAAACAAGCAATAAAATGAACCAAATTGAACCTGAAAGGAACAAGATAAGCACAGCTTGAACTTACTCTAAGCAGGCAGTTAAAGGGTTAAAAAATTGAGGTGGTCACAGGGGTTGGCGACCTTTACAACATCAAGAACCATTTTCTAGACAAAGTAAAAATATGTATGTGAACCACATGATATACCGTATGATGAACGTTTTAGCTGCGATGTGTTAAAATGTTCTGTTACTTTTTTCTTTGTCATTGTGTTTATTATTTTGGTCATTTGTATCAATTTTTCTTATTAATTTGTAAATTTTTGTTTATTTTGTGGATTATTTTCATTTAGTACATTATTGTTAATTTAATTCATTATTTGGTTATTTTTATTCATTTCAATGATTATTAATGCATTGTGCCTCATTATTTTGCTTGTTTTTGTTAAATTTTTGGTTTTGGTTTATTGATTTTGACCATTTTATTCCCTTTTGCATTAATTTCCATCAAGTTGATTTATTATTTTAGTCATTTTTGCGATTTTTTGTTCTGTTTCCTTTTTACTTTGTTGATCCTGTGGTTTATTTAGTTCTTTTTTGTTTTAATTGTGTTCAATATTTTGCTGCGTTTTGTCCATTTTCTTGGTTTTGGTCATTGACTTGATTATATTGTCAGGATTTTTTTCTTATTTTTTGTTTAGTATATATTTCATTTATCCATCTTGCTGTTGATTTAGTGCTTATTTTGTTCATTTTCATTTATTATAATAGTTTACTTCAGATCTGCAGGTTCAGTTCAAATCAAAATGGTAAAAGTGCAGCCTGAATGAGGGAGGTGTGAAGTTGAAATGGCATGATTAAAGACATAGATATATTTATTATATTGCACATTTTGGTCTTGATTTAGTGCCTTTCCTAAATGTAGGGTTGGATGTGATACACCCATAAGTTTATTATTTTATTGATTTTTGCTCATTTTCTCTATTTATTTTTTGCAAATTTTTTGTTTATTTGCTGGATTTTATTGTTATTCTTCTTTCATTCTATTGATTATTTTGTTCAGTTTTGATAGTTTTTGTTCTGTTTTCATGGATTATATTAACTCTGGATTCATTTACAGGAAAATATGGAGAATTTATGGCAGTTTATGATTTTGTTCTCTGTTTGCACAGCACACTTTTGTATTGGGTGTTGACTACAACCACAGGTTTAAATAAAACCTGCATTCACTCCTGTTGTAACAGTCTGTGTGTCTCTGTGTTTGTGTCAGATGGACATAATGGAGCAGAGCTGTCTGGATTTGTTTCCTCCAGAGACCATCGTCTACCTCACACCAGATGCCGAACGCGGTTTGTAGCGGGTTTGATGACATTTGGAAATAAACAGTAGCACATAAACCAGGGGTCTGCAACCTGTGGCTCTTTAGCCCCTCCCCTGTGGCGCTTGGAAATAACATAACAAATCAAAATGAACAAAATAAGCACAAACTTAACGACGAGATGACAAAATGAACTAGATAATGAACAAAAAGTAAGAAAAAAACTGGAAAAAAATCCACAAAATGAACAGTGTAATCAAGTCAATGGTCAAAATTTTAAAAATGAACAAAATAAGCAAAGCAATTAAAATTATTAGGATTAACCTGAACATCTCTCACCCCTCTAGTCACCTCTGTCTCTGTGCCTCTTTACACCCCTTCTTATTTTCTATTTTGCAATACTGTGATACTAACTTGTGTCTTCCCTGTAGTTTTGTGCTTCTTCCCTCTGCCCTAGGTCAGTAGGTCTCCTGATGCCCTTGCTGTGTGCTGTGTGTTTGCTGGTTATGGACAGGTCCAGTGCCTGTGTTTGTTGTTCTATCGCTACCCTTTTCTTTTGTCTCTCCTCTGTCCGCTAACCCCAGCTGGTCAAGGCAGATGGCTGCTGGTTCTGCTGGAGGTTTTTCTCTTCCGTTAAAGAAAGTTTATCCTCCGCCCTTTCGCCCTTGGCTTGCTCTCGGTGGTTCAGTTGGGTTTACCCTCTGTATAGTCGTGAGGTCTCAGCCTTGAACTGTGAAGTGCCTAGAGATGATTGGCGATTATGATTGACACTATACAAATTGAATTGAATTGAATTGAACAAAATAGTCAAGTAAATAAAGAATTACAAACATTTTCACAAAATAAGCAAGTAATGAACAAAATATTCCACAAAATTAACAATAATTAATTGAATTAATCACCAAAATTTTCACAAAATTGAAGAAAATAAACAAAGACCAACAAAAAAATTAACTAAATGATCAGTGAAATGAATTGAAATGAATGGATAAAGCAATCAATAAAATGAATAATACTGTACAAAATGATCCTATAAATGAACAAAAAAAATTAAAAAATCAATAAACAAAACAATAAACAAAATATAAAAAATTGTTAAGTAATAATATATTTTTATACATTTCCAGCTAAAATGTGCCTCATATTTTATGCGGTACATGAAGGGATTAAATATATTTTTTGTGGCTCTCGACACATATGTATTTTTATTTTATGGCTGAAAATTGCTCTTTAGATCATAAAGTTTGGTGAGCCCTGACATAAACCAAAGCTGGAGGTTTTGTGATGTAATTCACTGGTTGGCCAGCAGAGGGAGTCATATGACCACGGTCCTATTCTCAGAACTCAAATCAGTGGTTGGAAGAGTAATCAAACAGTAGTCATGTAAAAGTACTGTTACTTTAGCATTCTCATGAGTCAAGTAGAAGTACTCATAGACGTAAGTGCTTGAGTAAAAGTAAAATAGTACCTCATTTAAAAAAAAAAAAATCCCTACTCAAATAGTGAGCAAGTCATATGGAATTTTTTACAGCTTCTTATATTGCGTTCAAATGGGGATATGAGTCATTTCTGTTTAATTCCTTGATTACTTTCATCATTTTGTTGTATATTTTGCTGATTTCTGTTCACTCTGGTTGGTTATTTTATTTGTTTTTACCTTTCTTCACTTTTATTTATTTTGTTGCTTATTTTGTCCATTTTTGTTCAGTTTTTTATTATATTGTTAATTTTCCTAAATTTACTTCATTATTTTCTGCATTTTTCTATTGTTTTATTCAGTTGTATTATTTTAATTTTATCATTTACTTGACTATTGTGCTTAGTTTTGCTACTTTTTTTTATTATTCTGTTAAATTTCTCACTCATTTTGTAAATTTACTTGATAATTTTGTTCATTTCTAATGTCATTAGTTTTGTTAAGTGTTTTTTATTTTCACTTCTCCGACTCATTGAGGTGTAGCTAAATGTAACAGAGTGTAAGTACGTTCTTCATCACATACATAACTGAGTAAGAGTAAAAAGTACTTTGCAGAACAGTTACTCTCTGAATCACATTTATTTGAAAAAGAAAATAGTCAGGTACATGTAGAGGAGTGATGTACTGGAGTATAGCCTCTACTAATATGACTTCCAGTAGTGATTAATTTACGACGTGACATGTTTTCATTTCAGCTTTGGAAAGTGTGGACGCTGACAAAGTGTATGTCCTTGGGGGCCTCGTGGATGAAAGTATCCAGAAGGTAAAAAACAAGGTGTTTTAAACTTTGTAACTAAAGAGAAAAGAAATCACACAGAAAGAACTTCAGCTCATTCAGTCTGTCTGCTAGGTTTTATTTATTTAAATCATTTTATATCAAGTAAATTAAATAAAGTTTTATTTCTATTGCACCTTTCAAAATAAAAACACCACAAAGTGCTTTACAGCCAAATGCTAAAATGATAGGTGATAAAATCACTATGAAAATAAAACAAGATACATAAAAATCACAAATAAATCTTAAAAGACAAAGTCACTTAATTTTAGAAGTTGTGTTTTTAACTGCTTTTTAAAACACATTACTGAGTTTACACAAGCTCATGGGGACAGAGTTCAGTGTTCGCGACCACAGCTGTAAAGGCTCCATCTCTGTTAGTTCTCAGCCTCATCTGCTGCACATCCAGCACACCCTGCTCAGATGACCTCAGCGTCCTGTTGGCGATGTACGGATGGTGAAGCTCATGAATGTAGGATGATGTTTGTCCATGCAGGGCTCTGAACGTCAAAACCAGGATCTTAACCTCGACCCTGGAATAGATAGGGAGCCAGCGTAATGAAATTACTAGTGGGGTAACGTGCACATTTGAAAGACTTTGTCAAAAGCCTCGCAGCAGCGTTCTGGACAAGCTGCAGACGATACATGGAGGTTTTCCTGAGACACGTGAACGTAGAGTTACAGCAGTCCAATCACGAAATAATAAATGCGTCATAACGTAATACAGTATTCTATCTCAGATTGTGACACAATAGAAATAAACTTGGCAATATTTTATAGATGATAAAAAAGACTGAACCACAGCAGTAGATCTGCAAGATAAATTGAAAACTAATTAATAAAAGATATTTAATGATGATTGATTTCAACGTTTCCAAGTCAAAGTCCTGACCTTAATTCATGTTTGATGTTCAGGACCTGATGCGAGTGTCTCTGGCCAGAAAAAACATCAACATCCCAGAGTTGGAGCTGCTGTGTTTGGATATTTCTGTTAATGCTGCACACGGGGTTCAGACCAGTTTCACATCCTTTTGCCACTCACAGATTTACAACAATTTTTAAGAATAAATAAGTGAATGAGTAAATATTTTGTGTCACCCGTTTAACTGGGTTCTCTGTCTACTTTTGACACTTGTGTGAAGAAGTTTTAGGTCAGATTTATACAGAAATATGACAAACTGTCCAGCAGCACTGTATATTTGGATGAATACAGTACTGTGCAAAGGTCTCAGGCACCTTGAGATGTTGTTTTGTCTTGTTATTATGTTTATAGTGACCATACACATTCACAAAAATGAATAAAGCTTATGGTAAAAATGGTATGGGGTTAAAACTTACAAATCTCCACCTTTGGTTTATTTGGGTTGTAGGATTGTAATTAAAAATACAGAAAATATGTTCACAGTAAAAACATAAAAAATAAAGAAATAATGGCTTCAACAGGAAAAAGATCTGTATTTATTGTAATGTTCATTTTTATGTCAAAAAGTAGAACAAAGAATACTGACGTGTGCTGAATCAAACCTGGTTTAAGGCACCAGATTGTATATTTTGTGTCCAAATATTTCAAAATATTTTAAGCACAAAGTGAGGGAACACTTCAGTACTGTGTTACTGGCACTTCCGTGTGGAGAAGCGGAAATGTTTGTGTACCGGGTTCTATTGAGGAGAAATGCATGTTTATAGTCATTATCTGAGAAAACTACAAAACCAAGGTGCCTAAAGCTTTTGCACAGTACTGTATATTTTTACGACAGTGAAAACACTCTAGTGACATGATAACTGATGTGTTTAGCGTGGTGATCAGTGTCCTTTGCATCTTGTCTGTTCAGAAGGTGAGTTTGTGTCGGGCCACAGAGCTGAGCGTCCGCACAGCCAGACTGCCCATCGACGAGTACATGGTGAAGAGAGACAACTCCAAAAACTTCCACTCCAAAATCCTGGCCATCAATCAAGGTCACTGGTGGATTTTCATGTGAAATGACATTATGAAGGTCTGTCTTTGACTCACATGTGTTTTCGTGTGTGTTTGTGCAGTCTTTGACATCTTGTTGGCATTCTGTCACACTGGAAGCTGGACTGAAGCGTTGGCGGCATGTTTTCCTCTGGGGAAGGGTTACGTTGTACCGGACGTTTCCTCTGTTTTCAAAGTCGCCGCATCACAGTCGTAATGTACGGTTTCATGGACTTTACTTCAGACGTCTACAAATCAGTGTGGAGCCACAGAGAGTCATCGTGGTTCAGAATGGAACTGATCAGTGTGTCACAAACCAAACCTAGATTCAGGACCCAGAATGGCTGCTGAGCCTTTTTGTACAGATTTAGTCATTTTGTTGATTATTTTGTTCATTTTATTGTCCCATTTTTGTGGATTTTACGCTTATTTTTATTATTTTATTTATAATTTTGTTCATCTTTGGTTCATTTATCATTAATTTTTAACCTAAATGCAACTTTTAACCTGGTTAAATAAAGGATATCATAATTTTTCCAGTTTTTTTGTTGAATTTCAAGCAGTTCAAGTTCAATGAATAGTTTGAAAAGGCACAAAGGTAAGTGCTGAGCTGCCAGAGGTTAAAAAATTTTAAGGTTACCCAAAGCTGAAAAATAATGTACATTTCATAATTACACAAAAAGACATTTTTCAGGCAGAAGACATGGGTTAACAACTTAAAGCTGTTCTGCTCCAATAGAGGTTGATCAAGACTTGAAAGTTGGTGCAACTAATTCCTAGAGGTGTCCCAAGTTTTCTTGATTAATTAAAACCCCCTCTGTCTGTATAAAAGCAGTGTTGGAACACACAGTGGTACCATACCCTCATGAACAGTATTGTACTGCAGAAAGCATTGTGTTGATATAAAAATGGTGAGAAAAAGGAACAAAAACATTGGGAGAGACAGACCATCATAACACTTAAAGGTGTAGGTCTTTACTACGGAAATTGTGAAGAAAGTGAATTTGTCAGTGAGTACAGTTTCCTTCGCTCAGAAACTGGGATGAACAGGATGAGCCTAAGCCACCATCTCACTCTATAGATCTCCCAGACCTATTTTTATGGGAAAACTACTCAAGTGCATGTTAAGGAGTAAATGTACTTGAGTTCTTCCAATCTTTTGCCTGGGAGTGACTGTGGACCACAATTGATACTTCTTTCATTTAAACTTCACTACCACAATCAGTAAGTTATTGAAGAGTTTGTACCTTCTCATCACTATTAACTTTAAAATCTGCATCTAAAGTAACGTGAAAAAGCCATCCTATTTCCCGAATCCTGTCCGATAGTTTGAAAATCCCCAAAAATTAATACATTAAAAATCTAACACTTGCCCTTAGTTTCACCTGTAGCTAATCGACATGAATCACTTCCTGACGGAATTCACCACTTCACATATACCCTCCAAAATAAAAAAGAAGCTTAAGGTAGGACTTATTAAAGAAACATCATTCAGCAGTTTATTGAAACAAATTTTATCAGTTCATTATATTTACATTGTCAACTTGATTCTAAATACATCTGCTGCATTTGTACAAGACAGTTTTATCTCCTTTCACTCCATTATAAAAGAAAAAGTAAATTTGTCCATAAACGACATGTAGCACATCATTATAAAATAGAATATTAACAAAAACTCAAAGAAGAAATTAAAGACTACAGGATTGAAATCTATGTGTATGATTTGTAAGGTAAAACATCATGGCTCATCAACACAGTTACATCAGCTTCAGTTTCACAGTGTCACGGGTTTCCATGTGACTCTATGTGTGGTTCTTTTGGTGGACCCCTCCCCGCTGATGGAGCTGCTTGTCCAGGACAAACTGGACCAGTTTCTTCACCCAGGACGACTGAGGGTTCAGGCAGACCCTCTCCCCACTTGACAGGCCGGCTCTGGACACAGGAAGAGAGACAGTCACTGGGAGAGGAACTAAAATACGGGTAATGTCACCTAGGCCAGCGATCAGAGACGTGTATAATGTCATCTTACGAATTTTCATTACTATGTATTATTTCAGACAGGATGCTCTCGTCTGATTTGAACATGTTTGTAAGAGCCCACACACATTTTCAGCTTCAGTTGCATATTTCCCTTTGTAGAAGCATTTTAAGGCCTGGTCTCCACAGTAGCAACAGTAGAGGCTCATGGGTAATGTAGTACTTAGATGCAGTGAATAAGTCTGAATGACCGGGAAGAAAAACGAGAATTTAATTGGAGCTCGTATAGATCCCTGAGGAACTCCGTCTCCTCTTTGGCCCGGAGTACACAACCTCCATGATTTCCTAAATTAATTTCAGATGTGGACGAGTGGTCAGACCACACAGGGTGGAGCGTTCATGTTCTCTTTACTAATTATTCATTTTTTTCTATTTTTGTTCTTGTTTTAAAATTATTTTATTTGTTTTTTGTGAATTCTGGTTCATTTCCCTGATTAAACTCATGAATTTTTGTGAATTACAGTATTTTGCTCATTTTTTGTTTATTTTTGTCTATTTTCTTGTTCATTCATTTACTTGACCATTTTGTTCATTTTCTTCACAATTATGTAAATTTGTTAACCATTTTTATTCAGCTGATCACAAATTTTAGTCAGCAGTTTTATGATCCTTTTGATCAGCACCCTTATTATTTCACTTGGGTTTGTCTTAATTTTGTAAGATTGCTAATTTTCTTCAGAATATTGTTTATTTTTGTTCATTTTGAAGTTTTTGTGTATTTTTTGATCATGTCTGTTCTTAATCTTGATTATTTTGGTTCAGTTTTTACTCATTTTGGAGTTAAACTTTTCTATTTTTTTTTCCTTCCATCACAAAGTCACAGAAGCCACCGTGGAGGGGCTAAAGAGCTACATGTGGCTCTAGAGGTGTGTGTTGCAGACCCCTGATTTAAATTAATGTGAGGATTAACCCAAACTGCTGAGACCACATGATTGTTTAATACTTGGCATCAGTCCATCTAAAATGAAAAGAAGGCACTGATGCAACAGCTGATGTTTAAAATACTGAGGTGTGTCATTTGTGCAGGAAAAGTTGAGCTGGCAGGATGTGTCTGGACCTGATGACTTTCACTTGTACTGTTGAGCAAATAAACAATCACCCGCCTCGCTCTTTCCAGATAAGCCTGCTCCATTTACAAACCACTGTCACGTGGAATGTGTAAAAGTTGCACAACACATCCGAGGTGAAGTTCAAGTCATTTCCAAAAAAGGAGAATGTTCGTTAGCGGATTCCTTCCAGTGATAGAGGACAGGATTGAGAAATACTACTACACAGATGGAATATTTGGAGACATTGTGTGGGAGATATTTGTTATAATATTTTTGTTTTATGTTATTATGATTTATTTGGTACTATTTTTATTTTTATTGTTTGTTAATTGCAGATGTTTGATTTACTTTGATACGTTTTCTTTTGCTGTTGTCTGTTTAGCCTGATTCCATATGTTTTTAGAGATATTTAATTGTATATGATACACTTTTCTTATTTCTTTAGTTGTTTTATATTGTTTGATTTGTTTATTTTGTTTTCTTCTGCAAGTTTGGGTAATACTGTGGGCACTTGAGCTTATATACGTAGGTAGATCAGCAGGTATAGGACCAGAATGCACTGGATGCGCTGGCTTATGATTTTTTTTACAAGTGCAAGAGAGGCAGCAGGAACTGTGATTCCTTTGTTCTTTCTTTACTTGCTTGTGTTTGGATCAAATAAACCACAAAAAAAGGAGAACTTTGGTTCAGACGATGTACAGTACTTCTTTTGCCTGTGTACGCTACAAACCCTGGTGCTTCAGTGACCATTTGATTATTCTTGATTTACATTTATTTTGAGGTAGATGATTCATTTTTGGACAAATGGTTATTACACATTGTTTTCAGTTATTCTAAGTCTTGGTTCAGCCATTTGTTCATTATTTTGTGCACATTTGTTAATTTTATAGATTACTTAGTTCACCTTTTGGCATCTTTGATTATTTTCTTTTGGTATCACACAGAACAGCTCTATCTCCGTTTACATGAAGGTTAGAATGTTTTGTCACACTGTACGGAATTTGTTTCATAGTCTATAGTGTTGGTTACAATGGTGTTTTTGTTTCTAGACCAGTGGTTTTGATCTGGTGTTGACGCAGAGATTCAACATAATCAAAGATGAAATCATGAGCAGCGTGATCAGTACTTACATGACCTCTGTTTGCGGACAGTGGGGGCCCTCTGGGACCAGTTTGATGCTCCTCAGACTGTCTGGAGGGATGATCCTGGACTCCACCTGCACACACCTGCAGTGGGAGTTGTAGTCCTTACTGATCGGAGGCATACCTGCCAATAACAACAGGACACATTTACAAACACTAAAACAAACAGTGACTAAAACCTGACACATTCACCTGTCGACACCGTGCGTTTGTAATATTTGGGCAAACCAGAACAAAATGCTGAGTTCGCTGTCAATTCTGAATGACGTGGCTGATTTTTTTTTTTTTTCTGTAAAAATGCTGACATGGCTTCTTTTTGAGTGTTGCCTGATCCTCAGTGTGACATCTTCCTCTTTTTCTCTGAGTCAAACTTTCAGTGCTGATGTGAGGAAGTGGGACCAGTTCTCTGCCTGCTGCTCTCAGATACAACACTGAACAACTCCAACTTCAATCACAGAGAATTATCCACAAAATCTAATCATTTCTGAACAACAATATCTTGAACCATTGTTTAAAATGTCCATAAGGATCCAGAGACTGAGCATTTTCAGAGCGTACTCTGTCCACAGTGCGTATATCATCTTACCATTAATGAGGACAGCCACGCTCCCGAACACAAACACCAGCAGGATGTACAGCTTCATCTTGTTTCGAGCGTTGCTTCTGACAGGGCTCACTCAGCTGCTACTTCTGCTCACACTAACGTTTACCCCTGTATTTATACATATAGCCATCATGTGATCTTTATGAAATTATCAGTGGGAGATTTAAGAAAAAAACCCAGTGTTTATATGTTGGTTTCACTTTGGCGTATTCACATGTGCAGCAGAAGGCAGTCATGGGATGGAGGGTGAAGGGACAAACCGGGGGGGGCCCTCCGAGGTGAAGACACATTGTCAAGCCACAGATCGGGGTCATATGGACTGAACGTGTCTCTGTGGACAGTCAGACAGAGACCTCATGTCCATTCTGCTCCTCACAGATCTGGATTCAACGCAGTGTGACTCTGTGTGATATCATGATCAGCTGATTTGGTTCTTTCTGTAAACATTGTTGGACTTTTAATGATGTTCTTAATAATGTGTCACCCCCTGAGGGTCTGTTCTGACCCTATTCACAGCATAATACATTTTGTGGTGATACTGTTGATTTTTGGTCTTTATTTTTTGTTCATTTTTGTGAAACTTCTTGATCATTTTCATCATTTATTTGTATTTGTTAATTTTAAAGAACATTAATCTTTATTTTTACTTTTTGTTTGACAATTTACTTGATTGCTTTGTTCAGTTTTGTTCATGTTCTTGATTTTTTTATACTAATTTTGTTCTTTTTTGTTGCATTTCTTGATTATTTTGTACATTTTGGTCAATTCATTGCATGTTCTGATTATTTTTGTATATTTTTGTTCCTTTGTTTCTGTTGTTTTGTTTGACATTTTTGTTGCACTCTGAATATTTTGTACATATTGTTCATTTTGTTGCACTTTCTGGTTATTTTTCAACCAATCAATCAATCAAAGTACACCCTGAGTGTACTTTATTTATCCCTCAGGGGCAATTAGGTTCCTTCCACTGAGGGGGAGAGGCTGTGAAACTTGTGTCGCGCTGCCCTTGATCAGAGGGGGGAAAGTGAGGGGGAAGACAACAATGGGATAGTAGAGTTAAAAAAAAAAAAAAAGAGTATCCAGAGCAAAGCTCCTAAAGGAGCATAATTATGGAACACAGAAAAAAACCGCGGAGTGCGAGAGCGCAAGACGCGTGTGCGCTCTCTGGACCTATTTTACTCGTAACCTGAGGTTTTGCTCATAAACTGGTGCAAAATTTTTCCCGACGTCTTACCAGTATCACAAAAAAGTTGTATGTTGATGCACTCGTATGACGGGGTAAAACCTGTATTTTCATACATTTTTCTACATTTTATTGCCTTTTCTGGTTATTTTTGTACATTTTTGGTCATTTTATTGCATTCTCTGATAGTTTGTGTTCATTTTATAGCATTTTCCGAGTATTTTTGTACATTTTATTGCATTTTATCATTATTTTTTATACATTTTTGTTCATTTTATTGCATTTTTAGATTATTTTTGTACATTTTTATACATTTTATTGCATTTTCTCTTCATTTTTGTACATTTTTGTTCATTTTACTGCATTTTTTTATGGTGTTTGTACAATTTGTTCATTTTGTTTCTCAGCTTCATTTAATTCATTATTTTGTTCATTTTTATTTTACTCATATCCATATAGTTGGAGCAAAACTGGTGATGTTCTTCTTAATGTGTCATCCCCTGAAGGTTTGTTCTGACCCTGTTCACAGCACAATACTCTTGCTATGATATGCTTAAGAAGTATAGTGTATAAGACATAAACAAAACAAAAGTGATGGATAAATAATAAAGATGATGCTGACCTCTCATGACCTCTCATGAGAGTCATTTCCAGACATTCTGGTCAAAATGTGGGAAAACATGAGCTGTTACGCATGACCACAAGATCACATGACCATTAAAAATAAAATATGTCAATGTATTATGAGTCAGCAAAAGTGGTGAAAAACAATGTTTATGGTATTTTTATTCATATCATTATTAGTGTCAAACACAGACTTTTATACATTGTATAGTGTAAAGTGTTTGATTTATAAGGTCATAAAATTGTGCACATATTTACAAACCTTGTGTTGAATTTGATATACAGTAATTGTTTGTCAACTTGATGATCACTGGACAATGGTGGTTTCAAGGTGAAACCAGGTGAGAACCACTGATAAAAACTGTATCTATGCAATCAGAGGCGCTAAGGTTATTTATTTATTACATTACAATAAATAAGGATTACATGTAAATTCTAGGACAACTCTGCCTCACCTTATGCCTTCCTTACAGTCTGGACAGGCAGGCTGGCAGTGGAGAGGAGAAAAATAAGAAATCTGTGTAGCGAATGATGTGCTCACAACTCATGTGACCACTATTGCATGAGTAAAAATCACCCGACTTTAGTGTCTCGGTCCCGACATGTCTCACTTACCTTTATTCCCAAAACTCCACCCAGAGGCCAGATTACCCCATCCATGCAATAAATTCAGGGGTGATTCTAGAGGTGCAAACCAGGCAAACTTTAAAAAGGAGTGAGAGTTACAAGAGAGTAGTGCCCCCCTATAGGGTATACTGAAAACCGTACACTGTCATTACACAGATAATCATCATAGTGCAGACTCCAGCAGAAAACATTCATCAAAAAAATCAAAAATAAACTCTAAATTTGCAACAAGAAGAAATAGTGAACTACGCAATGAACAAAAACCTATGCAAATAATCTACAAAATGAATAAAGTCATCAAGAAAATGGACAAGATTAAACAACAAAATAAATTAAATGATCAAAAATGAACAAAACTAAGAAAATAATAGAAATAAGAAAATGATGAACAAAAAATTCATAAGTTTTACAAAATTAAGACAACCCTGAGAAAAATAACAAGGAAAATGCTTTAAAAATTCACAAAAATTACACAAATAATAAATCATTTGAATGAAAATGGGTACAACATTCAAGAAAATGAATAAAATAGATGAATACATAGTCCACAAACTGGACAAAATAGTAAACAACTAAAAACAAAAAAATAAACAAGAATAATGAGTGAAATAATCCACAAAAATGAATGTGGAATGTGGATATGAATAAATATTAGCTAGTGATAATGTCCAAGGGAATTCATAGAGTATGTTCATATTTTTTACCCTCTTAAAAAATAAAATTCTTTTGTTTTCTTCTGCCAGTGGTCGGTGATGCCTTCACCACACAACACTCACATGTCCTAGGAATGTGTGGACCAAAGAACATGTTCTTAAATGCATTTTTTGGGAATGTTTAGTTAATGATTTTTCACTAATTTTAGAGCCTTTCTTATGAAGAATTTTAGAGCCTTTTTATAGGAAGCCTGTGATGTCTGTCCATCACACTTCTACATGCCTGATAATGGAAAATTCTCCGGCAGGAACATCGTAGATGCCTCATAGAATCTCTGAATTGGGGTTGAACTGTACACGAGTGCAGAGTTTGAGACACAACATGAATAATGATCATACAAACACACGAAAAACCATAAATGTGTGTGTTTTATGCAAAATCCAAGATTTATTGCCGCTTTCAACTTTTTAAAAACAGTATCAAATGACATGAATTACTGTTACATTTTAATGCATTTAGAATAAACAGATATAAACATAAATGTGCATGTATTTCTTCAAACGTAGACCATGTGATTTATGCACATGATATTTTAACATATGAAAAGTGAGGTTATAGTTAAAGTTAGTTCATGTTCACAGTACTGCAGTTCATAGTAAAGCAATTTTGCACACTGCTAATGTTCACATTTTATGTATTTAACACCCAGTAGTTGCGGTGTTGGACATCGCTGGACGTCATCTGGACATCATCCTCTCAAATCAATTAAATACATCCATCTAAACCCTGGACCTGAACTGCAGAGATACTTCCATTAACGCTCAGTCATTTCATGGAAACTGCGGATATTAAAAATCAACAACCCATCACATGATATTAAAAGTTAATATTAACATTTTATCATCACTGAAAAAAGTGAAAAAAGTGCAGAGAACAAACAGACACTGACTCTTAACCTCTTCTTTTACGTGAAGAACTTTTTCCATTGTTTAAATCATTTTGTGTCTTGCACTATTAATTTCAATCCATAAAGAGCTGGTTGGTTTCCTCAGCCTTCACTCAGGACTAAAACTCAGCCTTTAAACTTGAACACAATAATAATGTGACATTTATCATTAAAAAGCTCAATATTAACCACTCTCAACATTTACGTTTTATGTGCGTCCAGATCAACCAGCTGGACTAAAGCTGAACATCCTTCATAGTTTCTTAGAGTTTTCAATTTTCCTCTTCTTCCTCTCTGTCTATCTCCCAGTATGCACCACTGTCATTTACATATTTACAGTATTTCACTAGATTGAGTTTTGTGGAATTTCTGTAAACTCTGCTGCTCAGCGTTTGAAGCTGCTCTAGGATGTCGTTGCAGATGCTGTGGTTGAAATATTTGTTCTTTTCATCCTGGCAGTGAGAAGAGTCTTCTGCCTGTAAACATACAACAGATGACATCTTAGGCCAGGGGTGTGCAACCTATGGCTGTAGGGCCACATGTGGCCCTTTAGTCCCTCCCCAGTGGCTCCTGTTTGTCCATCGATTGACGTAACACATTATAATAAATCAAAATGAGCTAAATAAGCTCTAAAAAGAAGAAAAATGAACATAATGAACAAAAATTCAGAAGAAAATGGATACAAATGATCTACAAAACCATTAAAAGATCAACAAGATTAAACAATATAATACAGAAAATGATTTTTAAAAATAACGGAAATAAGCAGAATTATTAAATTAATTTAGACAAGATTTAGACAACACAAACCTTAGAAAAATGAACAGGATAATGAACGAAAATCACAAAAATTAGTAAAATAGTAAATTAACAGAATGAAAATTGAATAAGAAAATAACAAGACATGCTACTAGCACCATGTTAAATGATGTGTGACTTACTTCTGCAGCGTGTTCAGGATGGCCTGGGTGAACTTTCCACTGGGGTCCAGACACACCTGTGTTTGATCTTTGAGCGTGACGCTGTTGGACAAACAGACACACATCAATGCAGATACAGTGTCGATGAACACGTATGAACATCTGAACATCCACTTCAAAACAATACAGAGCACACAGAAACATGGAAAAGTAGAGCTACTGTATACTTCTACTGACAAGTAGAAGTATGAGTACTCCTAAGAAGTCCTAGAGTAAATGGTATGTCATAACAAAACTGACTAACTTTGTCGGGTGAACTATATTTTAGTATCACATGTACTGGATGCAATGTGCAAATAGGTTATTTATCTGTAAGTATTGACCTGTAAAGTGCACATCAAACAAATGTAAAAATATAACAAACAAACTGATGAAAATATGGACCAAAAATAAACAAAAATAGTTACAACCATGAACAAAATATCCACCAAATGAACAAAACTCAACAAAATAGTGAAAAAATGAGCCAGAAATGAAGGAAAATATTCACATCCATGAAGAAAATATCCACAAGATGAACATATAATGAAAAGAATAACCAGAAATATTAAAAAATAATCACAACTACAAACAACCTATCCACAAAATGAACAAATAATAAAAAAATAATGAAACAATTAACCAAAAATGATCAAAAACATGACCACAAAAATGAACAAACTAATGACACAATCTATGAGAAATGAAGAAAAATAATCACGACCATGAACAAAGTATTCACAAGTTGAACAAAATTGTGAAGAAATGATTAAAACTGTACAAAATGAATTAAAACCAAATTAAAAGGGTTCAGTTTGGTGTCTGATTTACAACAGTTTAACTGCTGAGTCAGCTCTGCGTTACATATGAGCCACGTTTAACCTGACCGAGTTTAGTTTTGGTTGACTGCATGTTAACCACAGGACGTGGGGGAGGGTCTCTCACGACCCCCGTGGTTCATGAAAACAAGACGTTTACAGGTTAAATGTGGATCAGATGGAATTGGCCCCTATAGAGGTTAAGGTTTATTTTATACATAAATCATTACTGTAGTATGAATTGGCTGTATTGTATCTGCAGAATAAACTCGAACTCGATGTCAGTAATTAGCACAATTAAATTATCATGAAGTTTACAGGCTGAGGTTTGATCCTGGGCAGAAGCTGAAGGAATCAGATGGTCCTGTGCGGTTTTAATATTTTAGTCAAAGATGCAGCAAGAAAAAAAAAGAAATAAAAGATGTAAAAAAGAAATAGAGCACAAGAAAGACAAAAGAAACAGAAAAACAGAAAAATGCATAAAAGAAAAGATGAAAACATGACTGAAAAGATGTAAAGAGACAGAAAGATGAAAACATTTTCCTCTAATTTTCACGATTTTATTTATTTGGCACAATGATTTCATGTTTCTGAAACCACTGACCCATCAAATCAAATGAAATTCTGCTTGACTCCTCACTGTGTTACTTACATGACTTCCTTCTTGTTGCAGTATGAACGAGGCTCATACGACCTGGCGGTGAAGATCTCTTTGGGGTTTACGAAGCTGTTTGTCTTCACACATCTACAGTGTCCATCGATGGCTGAAAAACACAGTTCACACACATTCACGACGTGCAGAAATGCCACATCAAAGAAAAACACCTGCAAATAATCAGCCACATGGGCGCTCTGACGACAGATTTATTGTCTACGATACAGTAATGGTGGATTCTTATGACCTTTTTGTTATTTTGCTCATTTTCTCATTGTATTGCTTACTTTTGCACATTTCTTCATAATTTTTGCATGTCTTCTTCATTGTTTTAATAATTTTTGTTCATTTTCTTCATCATGTTGCACATTTTTTTCCATTTTCTTTATTATTTTGCTAATTTTCTTCATTATTTTTCTCATTATCTTGATTGATTTTGCTAATTTTCTTTGTTATTTTGCACATTTTTGCTCATTTTCTTCATTGTTTGCTTGATCACATTGTTTTGCTAATTTTTCCTCATTTTTCTCATGTTTTGTAAATTTTCTTGAGTGTTTTGCTCATTTTTGTTCATCTCTTTATTTGCTCATTTTTGCTAATATTCTTCATTATATTGTTAACTTTTGCTCATTTTACTCATGTTCTTCATTATTTTGCACATTTTTGTTCATTTTCTTCATTATATTTGCACATTTGTTCATTATTTTGCTCATTTTTGTTCATTTTTTCATTATTTTTTCACTTTTGCTCAATTCATCATTATTTGCTTGACTACATTGTTTTGCTCATTTTTGCCCCGCTTCTTCAATGTTTTACACATTTTCTTCATTCTTTGCTAATTTTTCATTATTTCTTCATTGTTTGCTAATTTTTGCAAATATGCTTCATTATATTGTTAATGTTTGCTCACTTTCTTTATTATATAGTTCATGTTTGATAATGTTCAGTATTGGTCATGTTTTGTTTGTTTTGTTAATTTTTTTCTTTCCATAGTTTTATCTGTTCACCTATTTCACCAGAACACAGACTGAAGCGTTCATGGACGTGCAGATGCCTCCGGTTGTGAGTGCATGTCTTACCTCTGGATGAGCAGACGGCAGCGCAGACCAGCAGGAGAAGGCATTGAGTTACAGGATGCATGATGCTGTTGATGGTGGATGATGTTCAGGCTGTTCAGGAATCTCCTCTCACGGTTTTTCCCCTTTCTCCCTGTGGGTGAGTGAAAGCTAGACTTTCAGTTTTATACTCTCTCAGAAATGTGGACTCCAGCCAAAAACGGTTTCCAGAGAAGTATTTTCAAAACCATATCCCATGCTGATTCTTATGAAATGCAACACGTCACATTTTCTGCAGAAAAGGCCTTGAGGGCTTCGCCTCCTTTCTCGAGGCTTTCCGGATATGAGGAATGAGTTGAGACCTGTGATTAAGACATGTTTGTCCTCATGGGTGTTTTCTCTACTTCAGTATTTTTGCTTTGTATGGTCAGGTTAATTGTGAAATAACAAAAAAGAAAAGTTGTTACTTCATAATTACAATTTAAAACAATAAATACCCAAGAAGAATGCAACACTTCGTTTTTCCTACAGGTGATAACATGTAAAATGTACATTAAGTTAAAGTTACCTAATTTCTTCATTATTTTGTTCATTTTTGCAAACTTTTTTCATTATTTTGCAACACTTTCATTATTTTGCTCATTTTCTTTATTATTTTGTTCATTTTTGCTAACTTTTTTCATTATTTTGCAACACTTTCATTATTTTGCTCATTTTCTTTATTATTTTGTTCATTTTTGCTCACTTTCTTCATTATTGCATTCATTTTTGCATACTTTCTTCATAATTTTAACATACAGTGACATGTAAAGTAACAGATGTGTGTGTGAGCTTCATGCGTCACGGCTTCAGTAATAAAACATGGAACTGATAGTCTCCAGAATCTGTGACTCCACATTCTCCTTCATTCATTTTCCACAGGTGCTGCATCCATTGCAGACTGAGGACACTAGAGTCTCTCCCAGCTGACAGTAGGGGGACACGGGGAGGGGGGACACGGGTGGGGGCGGGGGTCTCAAAAAATGACTTTAGTTTTTTTCTCATTGAAGTTCAAAAAATTCAGAGCC